>JASDQU010104515.1:22216-42564 GCA_032191745.1 Picea mariana
ATAGGAGTCGAGGGTATGAGAACCCTAGCTTGGATATTATTGTAACAGAGCGCTGCTCGATTGGAGGTTGCCCCCTCGAAGAGGCCTGTGAACATTGCTATCTGAATCAAGTGCTATTTCTGTTCAAGTGCTATTTTTGTTGCTATTTCGTATATCATTTCTGTGTATTGTGAAGCTTATGCTGGATATTATACTGTTATTCTGTTATTTCTAGCATTTTGTTTCTGTTCTGCATATTTTATATATCTGGTATCTTGCAATTTATCAATGAAACTATCATAGATGGATAGTTCTTGTCATGCCATTTCTGGTGGTATGTGGAACGCCACATAACTCCTCACGGTTTGAGAGTTATGGCCTTACGAAGTTGGAGGACCCTCATATGATGGCTTGAAGCCCCAAAAGGTCAAAGAAGTCAAAATGCCTACAAAGAAGATATTATTTAAATAAAGTGAAGTGATTATTTAAATAATAAAGTAAAGTGACAAAGTCAAGGAGGATTATTTAAATAATCAAATAAATGGAGAACTTTCTATTTATGGAAAGTAATTATGAAAAGGTTAACCCTAAAATGAGGAAAGAGGGTTAAGTGGTCAAGTGGCTATTGGATACATGGACAAGTGGAAAATTGGGCAAAGTTGAACATAAGTGACAACGTGGGTCATGTGACCTAGAAGATGCTTCTAAGGAAGCTACTTGAAGAGTATAAATAAGAAGAAAGGGTCTCTTGTGAAACATATATCTTGAGCATGTATTGAAGATCTACTCCGAGAGAGAGATGATTTGGAGGATCTCATGGATGCATCAAAGTTTTGGTAAGTTTGAGATCATGACGACAAAAGTTTTGGAACTTCAGAAACTCTAGTTTCTGAGGTATACGCGGGCTGGAGTGAGCCAGGACATGTACATACATGGACTGAATGAGGACAGAGTGCGTACAATGGATAAAGTCATGAAGACTTGTGTGTGAGTTGGTGTCAGGCTCTTGAAGACTGAAGTAGGTTCCAGATCTGCATTCTATGGGCTCGGATTTGCCATAGAAACTCTGGTATGGTTACATTGTTGTCTTGATGGATACTCTTGTTTGTTGTGTGGTGAATGCTTAAGGCATTCTTTGTATGGATGTTGTGACTTGGTTTGTGTTGGTTGATGGAGTGAGCAGCACTCTTATGATTCAGTACTGATATGATTGCTATAGTATATTGGTCGCTTATACATGATTGAGTAGCATTCATATTGTATGGTTGAGAGGCATGAGTAAGTTGTTGGTGAGCTTGGATGTGTTGAGATTGATTATGGTTCAAATTGGATAGTGAAAGACATAAGTGAATGTGATTGAAGGGTGCAGAGGATCTGAGTTTAACTTGAAGAGAAAACCCTAAGTAACTCAGAAGTGATATGCAGGTTGTAGTACAGATTGGTCGTGTACATACGTGAGTTGTACTTCTGGTAGTGCGCGTACATACATGTGTTGCACTATCGACAGGTTGCATACCTGTTGGCAAATCGGTATCTGTTGAGGATTGTTGCCTCATCTCAATTGGTGTTGGGTGTGTAAGTTGAGTCTTGCATTATAGAGATGGTGCTCTTGTAGAGTTGTACTCTATTTAGTTGTTGTTGATAATCCAAGGATTGCAGCCCATAATAAAAAGAAAATTGTACATACATCTTGTGTTTCTTGTGGTGTTGATTTATTGATGATATATGTTGTTGTTATCTGTTGTTGGTGCATATCTACATTTGACTGGTTATGAATGACAATAATGAGTAATGAGTAAATGGTGATTTCTAACTAAGAATTTTGTGAAAGGGAAAAGTTTGAAAAAGAGCCCCACACTCATTCACCCCCCCCTCTAAGTGTGGTCGGTGTGTCCAACAACAAGCAGGTAGTAACAAAACTTTGATGGATTGGTAGCAACAAATTCTTGGAAACCTTTATTCAACATTGAAATTGGAAAGATAGCTCAGCCTTGTAAGTGGGCCAAGTTGATTTATTGGGTGGGTTAGAGGAGTGGGTGGAGCAAGTAGTAATGCAGTGGGAAGTTTTGTGGAGGAAAGAAGTAGGTTGAATTTGTGATGTGATAACAATGGTTATAGATTTTGAAGGCATACACACTTTGTAAATGAGATAATAGTGTATGTACACATGTTGCTTTAAGGATAATAGTGTATGAAGGGGAATCTTAGTCTGCAGTATGATGAATAGTGGTAAGGAATAAGGATGATGAATCATTTATGGAACTAATCTTGACTTTTGCAATGTTGGTCTTCACATGCTCTTCAAATCAATTCTTTATTTTTCTTGTACTCTGTCCATCTGCAACTTTATGAATGGTTGTGGTTAGCAGTTGGAACAATTTTGTAGAAATCTCCTAGGAACTTGAACTTCGAACATGGCTCATTCAAAATCACATGATGTCACTCTTTCTTTTGTTTGGTGACATTCCTTTTTGTAAAAATTGATCTTCAGAATCACTCCCAAGAGCTTGTTGATTCCTTGAGGACCTGCAAAAAAACTAGCATTTTTCCTGCAACACAAGGTGAGATCTTGGAAGAAAAGAGATATGAGGACTTTATTCTTCCAATAACATAAAAAATCATTGCAAGTAATGCATATAAAATAGACCCAAAATAAATAAAGAAAATTTAATCTTTTTACCTGTTGCAGATTGGTGGCTAGTTTAGACTACCCGACTATATTTTGTCGATAAAATATTCATTTCATGTTCGATTGGAGTGCTTCCAAATCCATATTAAAGTAGATTCATATGGATATCCCCATTAGAAACAAATTTTAAAAATTGTTTGAAAAGATGTGTCAAAAATGTTGAGGAACATCCTATATGACAGAGCTAATTTCGATTTCAATCCTAGACCAACAATCACGGTTTTGGGTATAACTATTTTGTTTGATGACGGATTGAATTGATTCTTATTGGATATGAAAGTAGATTCATGTAGGTATCTCCAATAGAAACAAGTTTTGTCAACATAAAGAATTGATGTGTCAAATAAACCAATGAATAATATAGGAAACAAAATTTTAGTGCAGTTTTAGGATAGATAGTTAATATTTAGGGCATAAATTTCTCGTACAATATCGAAATGAAGTGATTCCAGTTGGTTTGTAAATTATATTGGTGAATATACCTAAAAAATATGTTTGAAAAATATATCCATTTGATCTACCAAATATTGATTGTCCCAATTATGTTCTCAATGACAATTTTGTTCTCTATGAGGTTAGCGATCCCAATGCCACAAGAGTTTGATCAACAAGCTATTTCTTCCAAATGGTGATCTAGGTTTGTGTGAATTTTTGTAGGTGTATAAGTTTCAATGTAATGCATCCCCATACCAAACATTGTAAATACCCAGTTCCTAAATTTTTTGAGATGATCTTCACAAAATCTAGCAAATGCAAAAATACCTAAAACAAAAATAAAATCAACATCTAGTTCAAAATGTGGTATAATGATAATGGGATCCTGACATAACCATTATGGGAACTCGAGAGAGTCTGTTAGAATTGAGAGTCACCCTCGAACTGTTAAAGGATAAGCCTAGTACCCATTTGATTTAAATGATTAAAACATGTTATACTTGGTGGATCAATAAGAGAAGAGTAAAAGGGAGGACAACAGACTGTTTGCAAATACATTCTATTGGGCATGTGTTGTAGGCATTTATGTTATTAGAGATTCATGAAAGTTGTGATACCATATTGTTTACACCTAGACTGTTGTAAGTGTAAGCCCAATGCTACCAGACTCCACGAAGTGTTCCATTAACTATGAAATTGATATAATGAGATCCTGACATAACCATCGTGGGAACTCCAAAGCATCCACAGAGTGTCTCATTATTCATGAAATAGTTTCCACATTTTGTTCATGAAATTGGAATTATTGTATGATGATGGATTGAATGTTTGATTAAGGAATACAACCATCATCCAATCATTGAGTATCGTTCATTTCTTATTATTCCTAAGGTCAAAGGGGCTATGTGTAGGATAGAGGTAATCGATGGTGAAGAATCAAGGGTTGGAAAGGGTCATAAATGAAAATGAATAATGGTTTAGTGGAAAGAAATGGAGGGGGAGAGGAGATGATATTCCATAACGAGGATAAGGAAGGGAATGACACAAAGAAGAAAATAAAATAGAAAATAATGAAGGAGAGAAGAGGGTAAGAAAAAGATAGGAGAATTTAGAGAAGAAAAGAGTGAGAAAGAAGAAAAGAAGAAGTAAATGAAACATGCAGTAGGAAGGCATGAACATGGGTAGAATAAGATGAGAATATAATGAAACTAAGAATTCAATCAACCCAAGATAGTACATATTACTGATGGAAATAATGGAGATTCACCACATACCCATTAATTAGTCTGGACACAAGCTTGAAGGCTTCTTCATCCCCTTGACTCCTCCAATGGAATCCTCATTCACCAATTATCTCTTCTTCTTGCCAAATTTCATGTAAAAGAGATTAGTATTGTGGATGGCTCTTACTGCACCATAGAAAAAAAAACCTTATAATTTTAACTCATGCATCTATATGACCTAAGTTAAGTGAAAACCACTTTGTATGAAATCTTCCAGAGAATGTAGCTAGAAATAATCTATGTGGATCTCAATACCATGTGTCATCTAAAACCAATACAAGAAGTACTATTGTGCCCTTGACATCTCCCTAACAATGACGCCAAAAATGACAACCAATTTATATACCACCTTTGAAGGCTTAAATCCTGTTTCATTTAATCATCCATCCAAAGTTTGTAAACTTATGAGATGTCATGCACCGTAAGTGCAGGCTACAAATTCTCAACTTGCATTAGTTAATCTAATATGATTCTAAGAAAAGGAAATTACATCACTAATCTACAAATTGAAATGACATTGCGAAAAGGAAACACACCACACTTCATCCATCATTGAATATTTCTTATTCTATAACCACCATGGTTGTAAATCGGGTTGTGTTCAAATTGAAATTTTCTACAATAACTGTAGTCTACCCGGCCACCCTGATGCTTGTTGGGATGGCGGGGTACTAGGGAATTTCACATTTTCACCATATGCACAACCAACCCCTGATACCATATCATGACACATGTTCCATCATACAATTTTACATGCAGAATTACGCCTAACACATTAACAATGCAGGAATGTAAAATACATAGAGATTCTATAAACATACAATATATTAAAACATAATTACACAACGTAACAATAAGGACACATGGCACCTATCTTTTATGAAAATATTGACTGGATATAGACCTACGACATTCCACCCAACCATAGATCTCACTGCGCATAAAGTCCTAGCAGTGGATCACCCCCGAGTTAGGGCTATGACTCCACTAGGGAAAAAGCTTCCTAAGCTAACCACGATCCACAATTAGTACCAACATGGTCTAGACCAAGGTACCAAACCTCAACAACACTCCAACCTATAGTCTCTCATTCCCCATCAACCTGCACAACTCAAGGTAGTATGCCCCCTTCTCCGCACCGTGGTCCCTCGGGCTTCACCCCTACCCATCTAGGGCTCCAGCATAGGCCGAAAAACAAGTCTCAGAGCACTGTGGCTCCAAGTGTTCTAGCTACCCTAAGAGGTCTCCAGGTACCCTCCAGGCCTCATACTGGGGAATCTATCCCCACAAGTTCTCCCTCCAGGACTCCAACCTTCTCCAAGGCTCCCCAAGGAGAAGTGTACACACACCCAGATCCACCTAGGGTCAATAGGGTAAGATCCATAGTCTCGGATCACCATCTTCCCCAGAGATACTCCTGTAGTCAGCATGGTCAGAATGTAGTGAATGAATGGAGAATTAAACCAAATTTTCCCTTTTTATATACATATGTCCTTTTATATTATATTATTATATAATATAATAATATAAAGACTTATATCATTATATAATATAATAATATAAAGGCCTAAGGAATTATTATACTATATTTGATTAGCCTCCTTGGCTTAAGCTCCCTTTACCCATCCCTTAGACCCCTTTCCCACTTGTGGAGTCTTGTACCCCCCATAGTCTTTTCTCCCTAGGGTCTGCATCCGTTGTGTTATTTTTTTTAATTAATGCATAGATACAATTTATAATACAAACTCTCTAGCCTTTCATCATCTTTACATGCACTCCAATCCAAACATACCGGCTCACCAACCTAAGTATCATTTGTACAATATATTTACAATTTGGGGATCATGTCAGGGTATTACATTCTCCTCCCCCTTATTTATGCACCGTCCTCAGTGCATTTATAGACATATGTACAATCAGAGTTCTTCAAAAACCACTTTGATCTTCTTGTCCAATGTGTGCACTAGCTGGACCTAGAAGTTTCCTTCGTGCTCCACCTTTCTTGATAGTCAAAACCGATGTAGCCATCATCATACCTATAAGTAAAATACAGGAATAAAAGAATTAGTACATGCAGTCAACAAATTCATGTACATTCTAATAAATAGTTCAATTGATAGCATAAAGTTGAGGATCTCCCTTTTAGTCGACAGGTGAATCCTTTGAGTTTCGCTAGCTTCCTGGCATAAGGCCCATTAAATCATTCATCATTTGAGAGATTAAGAATCCTTTGAGTTTCAGTAGCTTCCTGACAGAAGAGACTAAAACAGATTTCGTTATCTTAGCAATCTTCACTTTTGATAAAGTTGTCCAACTGCCAAAGGTGGGCTACTTAAACTCAGACTTCATCTTGGTGTCTACATAAATCAACAATCTTTTGGAGAGGATCCTTTCAATTTATGGAACCCTGTATCTGCCCAAGTTCAGAGTTGCTTTTAAGCATCCTATCTCACTATTTTCTTTCCTCAGTTGTTGCAACAATATGTTTCATCTTGTATAGGACTAAAACTGCTTGCTCCGTAAGCCTTTTCATGGAATTCTTGTGATCAATCCTCTATGTCTAGCATAAGCTCTACTTCCAATATTACATCATCATGTTGGGCCTTGGACTAAAAAGCATGAATTAGTTTTGATACACTAGAAGGTACCCTTATACTCCCCTTTCCAAAGTTCCCTGGATCTGTAAATATTTCCTGGACTACTTGCTGCAGGCCCCTAACTTCAATGTCTAAGGTAGCTTTCTCCAATATTTCTGACCAATGCATGTTTTTTTCTCTTCTTTGTAACATCTGAAGAAATGGATGCTTTTGCAGTATCTGGTATGCTTTTGTTCTTCAATCCCATAGGCACTAATCCACTTGAAGGTTGTACTTTTGCTTCAACTAGAATCTCTGCCTATTTCAGTTCAGGTTGTATAATTGGGGGTGGGGGTTGAAATTCCATGCCACTTTCCCGATTCTTTCACAATGCCTGCAGATCCATTGGAAATTTGATCACTTCCCAAATTTTCAGTTACTTGCTGAGATTGAGGGGCATTGGCATTCAAGAGAACAGGAGCATTGGAATTATCCACTTTTTTTCTTTCTTTTTTTGCCTTCTACAATTAGTAACTTGTTCTGACGAATCAGACTTTACAGTAGAAACATCAACAATCCCTATCTGATCAATTCTATTTCTCTTACTAGATCGCAATTCTCTGTCTGCTGGCAGCTTTTTCTAGTGAATTCTTCAAGCACCAAACACACCAACATCTGGTTGTACTCGCATTCCTATAATAATATTACATGCATCATCTAGTTGCCCAACATGCCCACACAGACCAACCATGCCTGCATAATGATCCACCATTATCTTCTCATGCATTTGAAATGCAGCCAACCCTCACTCAAAAACCTGCATGGATGCAAGCAGAGAGGACACCAGTGATGGTGATATAATCTGGCTTCACACTTGTCTTCTTCATGCGAACATACTGCTATGCAAGTTTTGTAAAGGATGCAAGGTCCCATTGATCTCCTCCAACAATGCTTCTATATGTAGTCCACTTTCCACTAGTGAAAGTAACAAGGCCACTCAAATCCGAGGACACCACATCATCTCTAGAGATGCTGGCATTGTCATTAGCTGAGGGATCAATTGCCAATGGACGAATTCCATTCTAAGCGGAGAACACATCTGATTGGCGTACTTAGGTTGATGGAGATCAACAATAAGATATGTTTTTCGGCCTCTAATTGATGATGAAAACAAATTGTAGATGGGGCAACCCTTATGATCATCTTTACTGTTGTTTTATGATGAGACAACCAATAGACATGTTTCCGGAAACCAATTCAGATTTGCACCATAATTTGCCAAAGGAAATTTCAAACATTTCCGAAAGTCTACTACATGAAAATTTCTCCACAAATATGTTGTCTAACTTAGCCCAGAACAGAAAGAAGGCTGACTAGATCTTGAATGCCCCTCTCCAATGAGCACAAATAAAACAAGACATATCCCATTCCTTAACAACATCCTTGCAAAACTTGTTTCAAAAGAACATACCTTCCTTTGCTGGTATCTGCATGAATCCTCAATTCAGAAAGATGTTTGGTTGGATTCTACTTATATACTTATGTGCATGCATCTTCCTTGGTTCCACCCTGATTTTGATGACTTCTTGTTAATTGGATTCTTCGGAATTTAACTCGGTGTGTAAAATATGCAACAAGGAATTTTGGTTTGGGTATACTTCACTGGATGCAATAGCTTTTGTATTCATTGCATTGTTCAACACTTTGCTTCCTACAAGTGACTAGCCATTGTGTGCATCACAACCAGACAGAAGACCCTTTAGAACCATCTCACAATGCATCTTGAGAATGTTTTGAGCAATGCCTTTCTTGCCAAGCCCATCAATGAGCACATTCTGAATAGGGGCAGTTGTCAAAGATCTTCTTACTGCCATCTCTTCATAAAGTTTTAAAGCCTTGTGCAATTTGGCTTCCTTACAGTATATCTTAATGAAGATATTGTATGCAACATGATCCACGCACAAACCATTTCTTTGCATCTTCAAAAAGAGCTCATGAGCTTCTTGTGTTTTCCCTTTCTTGCAAAGGACAAAAATGAGCTCAATATAGGTGAATTTGTCAGGGACAAAACCTTTCCTTACCATTTCATCATGCAACTCAAAAGATTCAAAAATCCAACCGTGTTTGCAAAGTCCATTTATAAGCAAATTGTATGTAGAAACATCGGGTATGAAACCATTTGCAATCATTTCAAACTTTAGCTTGAAAGCCTATGAGATATTGCCTTATTTTCAAAAACTGTGAATGAGTGCATTGTACGTAAAAACATTGGGGACCAAGCCTAATGCAACCATTTCATCAAGCAGTCCAAAAGCCTCTATCATATTTCCCTCGTTGCTGTGCCCATGAATCAGTGCATTAAAAATACATGATCTGGATCAATAGCACTTTCAAGCATTCTCTAAAAATAAGTATTTGTTTTCTTAAGATCCCCGTGATTGCAAAAACCTCTAATAACTATTTTATAGGAGACGAAATCTGGCAGAAGTCATGCATCTATCATGTTGTCATACATCCTGCAAGCCTTTTGTAAGTCACCTTTTCTACAAAATCCATTAATAAGTACGTTGTAGGTAACCACATCATGTACAAGACCCCTTTTTATCATCTTCCAGAACAGTTTGAAAGCGTACCCCATATTTCCTTCCAAACCAAATCCATTGATAAGCACATTGTGCACAAAAGTATCTGGTGAGACTCCTCTTCCTATCATTTCTTCCACAACTCTACTGCCTCTTGCATGTTGCCCTTGAGGCAGCACTCATTAATCAGGATGGTGGAAGTAACCAAGTCAAAGGTTTTATGCCAGTCCAATCTTTCAGTTAAAAGCTTCTTTGCCTCCTCCATCTGGCCTCCTTTGCAAAACCCATTAATGAGTATATTACATGTAAACATATTGGGTTGGTAACCATTTTGTACCATTGTATACACCAATGCGAGTGCCTTCTCCACCTCGCCTCTCCTGCAGTACCCATCCATCAATATATTATACGTGACACAATCAAAACAAAGACCCATCTGAAAAACATCCTTTAGAAGCTCATTTGCCCCTTCCATATCACCCAACTTACAAAGCCCGTTCATGAGAGTATTATAAGTAAATAGATCGGGATGAAAACTCTTCCTGACCATCTCATCTTTAACTATAAAAGAAACCCCAATTTTGCCATTCCTACATAAAACACTTATCAGAGCATTGTATTTGATCACTGTAAGCCGATGACCATGAACAACATGTTTCACAATAGCCCTTTTTATGAATCTGTTATTCCACCCTGAAAATTCTGAACCAGCAGAAGAAAAATCAGTCTCACTACACAGTTCAATTTCCTCTTCCTTCTTTGTACCCACAAGTTCCAATTCCCCTCTTCCATCCTTGTAATAATGGCCATTCATTGGCATTTTAGAATTAAAACCAAAATACAAACCACCAATTCCTTCTTTCCTCTTATATATACTGCCCAGATTTCTCGATTTAACCCAATAAATTTCTCTATTGCCCTTCATTTTTTTCTCCTACCCCATAGTAATGTCAACATCTGAAAACAGTGTATGCCAAAATCACAAAAATGACCTTAACTTGTGCTCAACATCTGCTGCTGCAGAGGAAAAATCATCAGTAGGAATGTTAGTAGAAAGGCTTCCATATAAAATAATATAACAATGGTGCTCCTGTTACAAGTATTTTCTCCAAAATTCAACCTACTGCGATCAAGCCTTTTAAGTGGCCTGAATCAGTGGTAGGATAGACAGGATATTGCTTCTTTTCGTGCCTGCGAAACAATTTATGTAGCATATATTGATAAAAGCAGGTACCTATATGGTATTTGCACTTCTTTTTCCGCTTTGATAATGAGGGAATCTTCTTTAGAATTGATTATGTCGGCCATGCATGATCAGAACGTAAACCAACTTCTTTATCTTCCTTACACAATTTATGAGATTTATGTTTTTCATTCAAGGCAACCTCATTGATCCTTACTCTCTCCACTACACCATTCTCTTCTCTTTCCATACCATGATCAGTCTGTTGATGAATGCAGGTAACCAAATGGGATATGTCGTTCTCTTTTTCCTTGGGATATGCCACACTATTCGTTTCTATTCCTATACCAGGAACAGAATGTTGATCAACGCTGGTAACTTGATGGGATTTACCCATGTTATCATAAAGTAGACCAATGCATTGCAAGTTTTTGCTAGGCATTGTACTCCTGGAAAGAACCCGACGGTAGAAATGTCAGTTCTGGCTCTCTGTGTCGATTGTTGGTTGTCCAAACGGGTGATGCTTCACATACTCCTGGACATTTGAAGCAGTCAAAAGTCCTTCCAAATATTTTTGTAAAGGCCCTCCTAAAATGCCATCCTGCTTATTGGCAACATTATATGGATAGGGAAACACTGCAGTATGTGGAGGATTGCACAAAGCTTTGTAAGAGATATCATCCATCAATAAGGTATTAAATGGTCCATACCTTCCCATGGAAGATCTGGCTTCACTTTATTCCACAATTTGGATAATTCTTTTAAAAAGAAAGGCCTCCTTCTATTTTCTTGAAGCCTCAGCCCTGTATCTGTGCAATCAATTTGATACCACTAAAATATCAGTTTTTCTTTTAAATCTCCAAATATGAAATCTACCAGCTTATCAACGTTCTGCTTTTGAGCATAGGACCATACCCCTACTGCAAAATTCTGAAAGCAGAACTCAATGAACTGGTTGCAAAAAGGCCTTTTATAAACAAATTGATTCTTGCCAGCTTTTCCATCAGGAGGCGGCTTGATTCTTGGCAGCTTTTCCACCAGTTTTTCAGCTTGATGGAATTTTTCCACGAGAAAACCACTCATATCGAGGACACACAGCTTCTTTTCTACGGGCACAATCATTGTTGCATCTGCACCCAGATCAAGTCAACAGTATTAAACCTCCTCCTTGTACTCACAATACCAAACCAACAACCAACCTCCTACTTTCAACTCTTAAAATGATGCCCACACCTGTAATCTCTATAAAACAAGTAGTAGGGAGAAGTATAAGTTGTAGAGGCTCTGCGTGATCGATTAGCACTACAGAAAAACCCAACGACCTATGCCGTGGACGGAGCTCATGAAAATCACTTCAAAATACCCAAAGACCTACGTTGTGAACTGAGCGCATGGAAAGTGTTGTCAAAGATATTTCCACATTCTCAAAATGAAAGATCATCCCCATTTATAATTAATAGCATATTATTTGTCTTCCTTCACTATAATTTACTTTGTCAAGCTCCAAATCAGTCCCTAGAAAGGGGTCGTTTCAGTAAAACCAGTAACATTTCTGAATTTGAGATCGGATGTGCTGTAGTGATAACAAAACTTGGCAGGACAAAATTTCTCTAAAATAGAGCTCCAACTGTAATCTCTTCAGAATGGCCTCGGAAACAACCAGAGCAGTTTTTCTTATTCCCATTCAGGAATATAGTAATAGAATTTCATCGAACTTGCGTACAAAGCGATTATCGTCTTTTTCCTTAAATCACTTAACGATAAAGGTGTTTCTGACAGGAATTTGTCAAACAGTTGTCATGCAGTTCTATTTTTTTTTCATATTTGGCTACCCTTCAATGATTGTGTTCCATGAGAACTCATTTCTGTTAGGCATTCTGTCAAACATTTGATGTGCGTCTTCCACACTCACACATTTTGCGTACATATCTACAAGAGCATTGCCCACATAAATATCGATCTCAAAACCAGATCTGATAGCATGGTAATGAACCTGCTTGCCCTACTCCATGGCTGCAAGACTGGTGCAAGTCTGGAGAACACTTGGAAATGTGAGAAGTGCCATAGTTGAAAAACGAATCCGTGCTCTTCTTCACACTGTAAAGTCTTTTCTTAAGTTCACATCGTAATGGACAGGTGGATTCCCATAACTGTCACTAAAATTCATTTCCTCAATCTATATGAACCCTCGGTCCATCAACAGTAATACCTTTAACCTGTATGTTCTGCGATACAAATGCGCGACAAATTTGTGTTATACCGAACAATTACATATTCCGTCGATGCACGGCTTCGTTGAAAATTACATATTCCGTCGATGCACGGCTTCGTTGAAATTTGTATGTTCGAATATTTTCCTATATCAAGTTTAGAAGGATTTGCTCTAAGTCTCGCTTTTTTTCCAAGAAAAATTTTCTCAAATTTATAGAAGGTATAAATTCATTTACAATGCGCAGCAGCAAGCTGAGAAAGCTTGTTCCGTGCGATAGCCAGGATAAAACCAGTACATTCAAAAATCCACAGTGCTTCCAAAGAACCGACAGTAATCTATATCCGATCCATTTCTTACACGGCTAGCAATTTTGCTACAGCTTGATTCGCCTCCATGCGAAATCAAAAACCGATCAATTACTTTCACGGCTTACAATGCTGTCCTCAAGCAAACCGAAATGGTCTTTATAATTCGAAGATATTGATAGAAGAGATAGGGCTCTCCTGTCCTCTATCGCAGTGATAGATGGAGAGTCTCCCAACCACTTCGCTTAGAGCCCTCTTGGAGAGAGCATCCGCCTCTGTATTGTGCGATTTGGGGATATGGTGGAAGTTGATATCGGTGAAGAGTTTGAACAGTTGCTGCGTTTTTTGCTCTAAGTCTAGCTTGTAAAGGCTGGGTTGTATGAAGTCAAAATCTTGTTAGAAATTATGGAAGAAAGAATGGTTATTTTTGGTTTTAATCCTCATTCCAAGAGATACATCTCTCTTTGGCATTTTTTCAAACAGTTCACAAACCCTTGAATTAGATGTGTTTAGTCCAAGTAGGTTCAGTGTTGAAACTAGAGCTTTGATACCACTTTGTAGTGTACCCAACCACCTCGATGACTATTGGGATGGATGGGCGCTGGGGAATTTCACAATTTCTCACCAATTTTTCCATATGCACAATCAACCCTACCATATCACGACACTTGTCCCATCATACAATTTTACATGCAGAATTATGCCTAACACATTAACAATGAAGGAATGTAAAATACACAGAGATGTTAGAAATATACAATAGATTAACACACAATTACACAGTGTAACAATAAGGACACATAGAACTTATCTTTTATGAAAATACTGATTGATTGTAGACCTACGACGTTCCACCCAGCCATAGATCTCAATGTTCATAAACTCCCAACTGTGGATCACCACAAAGTTGGGGCTATGACTCCACCAAGGCAAAGGCTTCCTAAGCTAACCATGATCCATAATTAGTACCAACATGGTCTAGGACAAGGTATCAAACCTTGGCAACACTCCATCCTACAGTCTCTCATTCCCCATAAGCCTACACAACCCAAGGTAGTGTGACCCCTTCTTCACACCGCAGTCCCTCAGATTGCACCCCGACCCTTCCAGGGCTCCAACACAGGCCGTCCAAGAAGTCTCAGAGCATCGTGGCTCCAGGAGTTCCAGCTACCCTCAGAGGTCTCTAGGTACCCTCCAAGCCTCATACTGGGGAACCTATCCCCACAAGTCCTCCCTTTAGGGCTCCAACCTTCTCCAAGGCACCCCAAGGAGAAGTGTATACACATCGTATCCACCTAGGATACACAAGGTAAGATCCATAGTCTCTGATCACCATCTTCCCCAGAGCTACACTTGTAGTCAGCATGGTAAGAATGTAGTGAATGAATGGAGAATTAAACCAAATTCCTCATTTTTATATACATATGTCATTTTTATATTATATTATTATATAATATAATAATATAAAGGCCTAAGGAATTATTATATTATATTAGCTTAGCCTCCTTGGCTTAAGCTCACTTTACCCATCCCTTAACCCCCTTTCCCACTTGTGGAGTCTTAGCCCCTCCCATACTCTTTTCATCCTAGGGTCTGCAGTCGTGGTGTTATTTTTATTAATTAGTGCATAGATACAATTTATAATACAAGCTCTCTAGCCTTTCATCATCTTTACATGCACTCCAATCCAAACATACTGACTCACCAGCCTAAGTATCATCTGTACAATATATTTACAATCCAGGGATCAAGTCGGGGTATTACAAAAATGCTTCGTTTGGTATATAGAGAATCAAATGAATGAATACTAAAATAGAAATGAAATGAAATGAAAACATAAAACACACCATACTTGCATAAAGGAAAAAACTACCATGATCCGTTTGGAGTTAACTCAATTCTCCTAGGAACAAGGTAGTGAACTAAGCTACAACATCATAAACTATATCAAATCATAAAACACAATGAAACTATAAACTTATGATCTATATGGAAGAAATTCTCAATATGTTTTATTCACTCCATCATAAGTACGACATATGCTCCAAGAGTCCCCCCCTTTGGAATGGAGATGACACTCTCTTTTATACATGATCTTGCTTGAAACAAATATCTAAATATAGATCCAGATGAGGATAAGATATTCCCAAATGGTTACAACAAATATCTAAATATAGATCCACTTGGAAATATCCTAAGTGGTGAAAACAAATATCTTAATATAGATCCACTTGAAGATATAATATTCTCAAGTGATTACAACAATTCATAATTAGTTCCAAGATTCGTGCTAACTCTCCTTTGGAATGCCACTACTTATCAAATTCGAAATAAGTCATGTGGGTTACAATAATTTGCTCAAAACATGTTTAAAATAGTTAATAATGGTGTTGGGCTCTCTAGATCCATGATATATACATGGGATATCTTTAAATCTATAATAAAAATGGATATGCACACATGGGCACATAGAAATCTGCCTTCCAATAATTAAAACCATGAAATATGTGTTTCGTTGTCTTCCTCAAATGGCTACATGATTGGTGGTGATCGATTCCCTTCTCTATGGCATGTTCAATCTTCAACACATGGATCTACAAATGTTCTTCACCATTAATTTGAATTTTCTTCAACATTGTAGTTTGTGGACCCATTCTTATAACAATGTGTTCACACATGAGCCATTATTTCAAAAGTAAATACATAATACACTAATTCTCCATAATGTTAATCATAATTCAATGAAATACTAAGAAATATAATGGAAAAATACTTTGACCCTAGATCCTGCAGATGAACATAAAAATGGGTTAATATAAGGTTACGGGTAAACAAAAAGAGATTAAAAATAAGGAAAAGAAGATGCCAAAATATGGTAATTTTGTGACTCATCAGGTATGTATTATCATAAGTTAAATGTGTTTGTTAATTGAATGATAGATTAGAGATTAGACTAGTTTTATGTCATGTTAAACCTTTCATCATTTGGTCACTTTCAAACATGTAATAAAAGTTGTCAAATATTGACATCCGAGCATGGATTATCTATAAAATCATCAAAACCTAGTTTAAGCATATATTGGATATGAGTTTGGGATCAATTTCATCCTTAAACAATCCACAAGATTTCAAAATTATACTTGTTAACTATTTTATTAGTGTACTAATGGAAATTTTCTAGTTTTGAATCTCCCATTAAAGGATTCCTTTCCAAAATAGAGCAATTGTTAGTGCTTGGATTTTTCAAGCATTAACCCTTTTATAAGTTGTAATGCAAAAGGTCCTTTATTCCACATCAATGCACGAATATGAAGGGATATATGAATGCTAGACTGTATTAAGATTTAATGTTAATCAAAATAACAAGTGTTTGTGTTCCTTGTTTAGCTTTTGCATGAAGGATGTAGGCTCAATATTTCACTTGGGTGGTGTATTTACTATTTGCACGTAAACGTGAGCATTAATTCATTGGATTGTTGCTAGCTTATTGAATAGGTAAGGGGCCTTTGTTAAATTGCTATATTTTAATTACCCTTATTTTTTAAGTCCTGCTTAGTGACATGTTTTCCAGCAAATGGTTGCTAAATATTTTGGTAACTCAAGAGGTCTAAGGTTCAAACTTTGACATATCCTCCCACGGGCTTTGTATGCTAAGCCCCCAACCTAAGATACATTCTATAGGTCCATCAAGTCAAGGTAATTCAACTGATTAGGTAAATTCAAGTGTAGATGGTAAAGACACAACCAAAACCCCACACCACCCAAATATTTGGATGGCTTCCAAGTAGATAATGGATATTAACAACTAAGTAACCATCCTAGTACCACATCAACAAGAGGTCTACTCCATGTAAATACAAGAGCACAACCATCACTATATCAACATATTATGATCTAATGATCATGTGCCATGTGGCACCCATGTGGTGTACATGTTAGGATGATGATATCAATAACAAATGGTTGGTGAGGTACATGAACCAATCGAGGTTTTCATGTAGTAGGATGACATCAACATCATGTATGATGGGTTGTGGTGACAAGTAAGGATGGATCTAGTTGGCATGGTGAGTTCCTTTGGAATTTGGACACCAAATCCCTAATTTGACCATTGGGGGGATTTGAGAAGGTTAAGAAGGAGTCCTATATGTGAAAACCTCAACTAGGTTGGTCTCAAATGAAATTTTGGATTCATTAGGGATCGTGCAATCTATTAAATTGAAAGAGCTCAAAGATCCTCAAGAGATAAATAGTTGACCACCTAAATGCTCCGATGACTACCATGTGGATGGATCATATCAATGCTCGAGATAACAACCATGTTAGGAATAAGTATCTATCATATCAACACAAGGATCAATGATTGAGTTCCATGTGGCACCTTCATGGTGTACTAGTTAACATGATGATGTCAACATAAGATAATTGGAAGGACATGTGGCACCATCAAGGTGTTCAATGTTAGTAGTAGTCGTGATTGATGAACTGCAATTTGATGTAGGTGGACCAATGGGAACTGAACACATGGTAGTTTAGGACATGCATGTAGGCCCCAAAGTTTTATAAGTTAATAAGGGTCTCCTCTCTAGCTCAAATGCGAACTATTTGAGTAAAATGGAATGCAATTAGATCTCGAGTCTAATAGGCGATTAGGCCATCTGAGAAAAAGGTGAAGGCAAAGAATAAAGAGCACCAAACATGAACCTCTCAACTAAAATTAATATGAAGAGAAATTTTAGGTCTTTGGTTTATTAAGAGGATTGATGGATTTTCACCTTTTGTTTATCTTGATCAATCCAAATGCTTAATGCATAATTGCAGTCATATTTCATTAAAAAATTCAAGTTTTCCGGTGGGGGGGAGGCCATTAGATAAATTAGAGGAGGCCAAGGGCCTAAATACAAAACCCTTGCATGTGTTAGATTTAAGTGGCATTTTGGGTCCATGAAGGACAACATTTGTCATCACATAAGTTGTGGGGAGCAAGTCAAACTCTAAAAACTAGCATCTTTCTCAAGGCATTATGCTTAATCAACATTTCTCTAATGGTTAGCTAGACCAATCATTGGATTTTATGTTTATAGTAAGGCTCACCATATGCAACTATCCAAATATAGGGTAAATTATGTACCAAGTGTGAAAGCATAAAAAGGTGACCAAGGATCGAATACAAAGGAAAGCTACAACCACTTAGGTACCAATTCCCTAATTCTCAAGGTGTCTCTCTAACTTAATATTCTTGTAAAAATTACACCCAATATCCTTCAATGAAAACTGAAATTCCTTTATGGCTAATATTTAATTGTGCCATCATGGATTTTTGTTAATTAAGGAAGACATTCATTGGGATGAATAGGCAAAGGATAATCACCATTTCCCTTCCCTGAATATGGTTGTCCTTCGATGCTTCGAGGATAACCAAGAATTAATGCTAAACATTATCCATGAGATCAATTGTGAAGATACTACAATGCACATGCTAAATAAAAAGATCACATAGAGTATTAAGACAATGATCCTCTCGCAAGAAATGGAGAATAATTATGATAGTTACTATTCCTATAGATCGTAGATTATGGTCGATGTAGTTTCTTACTACTTTTAGGAGAAGTAAAGGCATGGTATAGAGAAGAATGAATGCAATTGTCCTTTCCAAGTATAATGGAAGATCATTAATGTAGGTTATTATCTTGAGCAAATATATATGTTTTTTTCACCTAATACATAGGTGATCAATTGATAAAGGGTTGGATGCTTTGGTACAAACACTATTATTATATTCGTTGAAGGCAATGTATATAGTATTCGATTTTCATTGACTGGGTATTAGTTCTCGTTGACTTATTTGAACATTTTCAATTTTACCAAAGTTTTAACAAAACACTATATTTCAAATTATTTAAAATTCATTTTCATGTTATTTGATTGAATAGAAACATTGATCTCTTATTGCTAGAACAAACGATGTTGGCATTGAAAAATGAATCCTCTCATTTATTAGTGTTTAAATATCTCTTGTTAAGATCAACACACTATTAAAATGAGTTTTTGAATAATATTTCCCTTGCTAAGTGTTTCGGACCCTGAAAAAGGTGGCAACGCTTGAAGCATATGCAACATGCAAGTACCAGTGCTTGAAAACTCGACCTTTCCCTCATCCAGTGTTTAATTAATGTAGTGAATCTAACTGCGAAGGGTGTTCGCTGACTAGACAGGGTGCTCTGATTGCTTCCTTATGATATTTTTGTACTACCCTCTCTGTTACAGTGTCTTTGCTTCTTTATTTTAATGGCCTTTATACACATGAATAATATAAGAGCAAAGTAGCAGAGATTGTCAACATATGCAGCCAAGAACAAAGCAACTAAGATTGTCAACATACAACATAGTTATCAACTTAACGAGAACTCTATAGAGTTTTCATTTTTGGGGGATCAAGTTTTTTATCCCGCTTTTAAAAATGGTGCTACCGGTAGCACCCCCTCCATTTTTAGGTGGTTTTTTGATATTTTAAATTTTCTGATACATAAGGTTCCCACGTTGTTTTTTTAAATGCTCGTCTTTTCATTTATTTTCAAATTGTTCAATTTTTTTTTTCTTTTTTCTCAACCATCTATTTTCAAACTTTTCTATTTTATTTTTATTTTTATTCAATTGTGTTTTTAATCATATTTCCATGCTTCATCCAATGTTAAAAATGTTGTACACCATTTATTTTTTTTAAATTAAAATTTTTCATGTAATTATATGTCCTTAATTAAGTTATGGTTCCATACATTTTAAATATAATGGAAAATATTATTTTTAACACACTTTTTTTTACCTTACTTCAATATATAGAAAATAATTGTTGTTAAATAACAATATTTTTAAATATTTAGCAAAAAAATATAATTCATTTTTTTTTGGATCAATTAAAAACTAAAATAAGTAAGGAAACAAAGAGAATTGAAATTTAAAAAACAAAAACATTTTAAAAACAAATTTATATGAAAAAACCATTGAAGAAAAACCTAAAAAGCTAAAGAAAAAAAGAAAACCATAAAATTATATATATATATATATATATATATATATATATATATATATATATATATATATATA
>JASDQU010104515.1:62483-112379 GCA_032191745.1 Picea mariana
AAATTTATACTATGTATTTATTATTATATTTATAATATATTTATTATATTTATGAGAAGGTTCATTATACATTTTGAATAACAAACAACCCTCAATTATTATATTAAATTTCATTGTTCAACATACATTTCCCAACTAATTCGGCAGGGACTGCGTTGCCATGCAACCCTTGTTTCATATACATAATTTCAAGGTTGCAATCATCATGTTAAAATAATCAATCATAGCTACACATTTTCGGATTGTATCTCTAAGACAATGTGTTTTGGGTAAGGGCATAAGTCGTGATTCTTATCAATCTCTAGATTCCCTTTGTAAATGAAGAAGGTTAAGAATGTTATCTTTCAAACTATGCTATATTTAGTTGACTTGGGATATGCTTAGAATGTGATTCATTCTAGTAGTTATGAAGCTTCCTAGATTGTGTAAATTTCAATCAATTTTGATTAATTAAGTGCTTGATTGGTTTATTTGTTTTTTTGGTTATTGTATGGTTGTGTATGAAGATCTATTTGATTCAAAATGCCTTCTTCTAATATTTATTTTCATTCTAGCTTATTCGATTTAATATGGTTCTTTGATGTTCCATTACTCTATTAAATGTCTTTAGCTTTCCAAATCAAAACCCTAATCCTAGATAGATGACCCCACACCTAATAGATAAGCACATTTCATAGTAACTTAATCCCCTTTAAGATCTTCATTAAATATTTCTTATTGTTTTTCTCCTTGAACTCCATTACAATATGTAAAGTCTCTGAGCTTCATGACTATTTTGATCGGTTTCAAGGACAACCCCCTTGGATTGTGAAGCACTAATACACAAGTGAGAGAAGCCTTGTTGATTATAGGGAAATTATTCTAGGGATTGCCTTTCAAGGACTTTGGTAATATTTCCCTTGCCCTTTTAGGATAATATTCTAGAGGGTAGATCAAGGAGATAACATGTACAAGCACAATAAATTGTGATGAACATGAACAAATGACATCTAAAGTTTCAGATTAGATGAACTATTTTTGCTCCCCTAAATAAAGGTGAAGGAAGAAGTCGAGTGGTAAAGACACAAATTCCATTGCCATTATTCAAAAGTGTAAGGATCCAAATAACCGTTGTGACCATTTCAATGGAGATGACCGCACCAAAGATCAATCCTGGAAGCTACATCATCAATTGCATCCCAAGAACCATAATAAGCAAATAAAGAAGAAGAACCTATTGTCTTCTAGGCTCACTACCCAAAAATGGCCTTTTTCCCATGGGGCCCATCTTAGGCCAAATTTTGAAAATCAACAAAATGACATATTTGAATGCAAGAAGTGGATCAAACATGTTTATTGAGGTCATTGATCATGTTGGAGCTAATTGAATCTAATTAAGAGTTATGAAAGTATGAAAATTCATTTTTTCTTGTGGGACCCACCTTGGGGTGAAACTATGTTTCCCAGTTGAATGAAAAATTCAATTGCAACAAATGGATTAGACAAGGATTTTGAGGTCACTTATCCTGTTGGAGCTAACATAATCCAATTTAGAGTTGTAAAAGCATAAAAATTGGTTTTTTCTCATGGGGCACACCTCAGGTGAAATTGTGTTTTTAGGTTAAACGAGGAATTTAGGTGCAACAAATGGCTTAGATAGGGATTTTGAGACCACTAATCATGTTGGAGCTAGAATAATCTAGTTCAGGGCCACAAAAGTATGAAAATGCGATGAAACATGATCCAGGCCAAATTGTACATACATAAATATGACCTATATGAAGGTAAAGATTGGATCATATGTGTTTATTAAGGTCATTGAGTGTCATGGTGCTAACATAATTCAATTTTGACCTATAGAAGTAAAAAAACACAACATTAAGAAAATCCCACTAGGATGCCTAGTTTCTTGTTCTACTTTGAATATTATGTAAGAAGGGCATAAAAAACTATCATCTTGTTAGTTGTTGGAAATCCCTCCGTGTCTGCTAAACTTTTATTTTGAAGACATGACATTCAATCTTTGTATGCAAGAGATATTGTAGTATGAATCAAGAAATAAAGAGGCATGCATTTTTAGTGGTTTTTTGCATTGTTTTCTATGCAAATTTCAATTGGACAGTGCTTTCTCTCGAGTTTGGAAATCAAGAATCCATTTTAGGATATTGTTGATAAGGTCGGGGGATACATATGACAAAGTTCGTTCATCCCCATGCAAAGCACATAGGCGCTAGGAAATTCATGAACATGGGCCATGTTATTGTACTTAGAAAACAAGTTTTGGTGCTTCAAACATGGAATCAAGGCATACCTTTTAAAGTCTAGGCATGAAGATCATTTGTTTCGATTTTCAAGAGCTAGAATGAATCACAATGGGACTCACATTGCAGTTATAATTTTCACATTAGCACTTTGACCATGAATTTTTACTACAAAATTCTCTCAAATCACCCCGTTATTCAAGAATTCCTCTAGGGAAAGTCTAAATCTGCCTAAGACTAACCTATGCTTGAATTTGCATAGCCTGAGATTGACCACAACTCACATGGTGATCAAATGAAGTTTTTAGCAAAGTTTTTTCACCTCCACATGCTGCATAGTGCATGTGTTTGCATGTTTTTGGGCTCAATCAACATGCTCTTTATTAAAGGAAGGACCCCATGCAATGGATGTTAGGTTCTAACATATGATTGTGGGTAATTTTGTTGGATTAGTTTAAGGAAAAACAAGTTTGTAGTGAAAATAAATGGATAAATGGATAGTTGTACTTATTCAGAACAAGATGATCCAACAACCCATAGGACCTTGCGGTGCTTGAAAGAAAGGGGGATAACTTGGTCTAAGCACCCTGTGAAGGACTCATAATCCACTCGACTAACATGATTGATGGTCTAAAACAATTTTGATGGTTTGATGAGAGAGAAGGCTTCTCATTACCTTGCAAGTCCCAAATCAATTGTGCACATTTCTTGCGGCATTATAAGAACAAGGGGAGGATAAAATCCATCCCCACAAACAATGGATGGATCCCCTTGACAAAAACAAATCCATGGCTAATAAAAATTTATGGGGCCTCTTATGTTAATAAATTATGGTGGTTGCAAGAAGGGATCAAAATTGAACCCGTCACAACCCGTCAATGGCCTTCCAACACATCCCAGAAGTATCATCGAATATTTCCCTGTAAAAAAATGTGATTTTTTGTTTTTTTTTTCCTTTTTTTTTGAAATGTGGAACAAAATTCAAAATTCGTTATGAAGGGTAGATTTTTAAAATCCCTGTCATGCTAATTTGGGTTTCTATGGTAATTGGGGTTCGTGTAAATCACGTATCTCGTGAGTTCGTGGACAATGTCGCCTTCATTGCTTCTCTACCCAAGGGTCCACCTTCACCTAACCAGTACCACAATCTATTGTCCATCTCATAGTTTCACAATTAATGGATATAAATGGGGAAGGTAGACATAAATGTTTTCTTGACTCCACCGCTTAACATTTCAATAGTGGAGAGACGGTGGACCAGATTCAAGCGGACCAGATTCAAGCGTTCCCATTTTCACGGATGAAGAATTACAATCTAGGTTTTAGGGTAGAGGCTAGTTATTTCAGGGGTCGTATATGGCCTAACCATTGCCACAAACCATAAACTAGAAGGAACATCATGAAGTGGGTATTTCATTCCTTCATTCTAGAATGATTGGAAGTCCATTCTCTGAATTTGTATGGTTTCCTATATCTATTCATTTGTGAATTGGGTTTTTTGGTTTTCACATATCTATCTCGCATCCATGACAAGAGATGAATTGGGTTTTTTGTTTTCTCATATATGTCCCAGAATGATGACAATAGTTTTTGATATCTCATAGTGACAATGAATCCCTGGGTATCTCAAGCACAAAAATTTCCCAAAGAAAGAAAGATGAGGAAAACATCAAAACTTCTAAGGTAAGATATTGAACAAATACTCAAAAACTCCCCAACCAATATCCATGGAGTTGGCAAAAAACCATCAATCCAAAGTGGAAACTATTGAATATGTAAATGTCGATTTAATATAAAATGGAAAAAGATGGGATGGATACACTATTTTAATGGACTCTAAAACACTGGATATGAAAAAATTGCTTTTACATAGAAGATTGAATGTATAAACCTTGTTTTGAAGGCAATAATACAAGTGTAGGACATTGAATATGAAAATATTAAATGTGATAAGATTGAAAGTATTTTCAAAATAATCATGAGATACAACAAAAAACTTTTTACTCCACAAAGGAGCATTCGACCAACCATACATCCTCTCCCTACATTAGATATGAAGATGGTAGTGATTAAAAATGTTGGAGGTAGAAAATTGACTCCTTAATTTGCAGACCACTTACAACACATTTAGAGATAATTACAACATAAATATAACCAACTCACGGTGCAATTTAAAAGATAGTTTCATTCAGTATAGAAATGAACAAGTTAACCACTAGTCAAAGAAGAGATGCAAGGGATTGAAAATGAACCAATTAGACTGTATTTCTCAAATTTTATAGCTCAATAATCTAGATGAAAAATCCAAAAAACAATGGGTTGGTCCTTCCAAAAATGCCACTCATGTTCAATACAATGCTCCTAAATGACTTCCCTATCGATCAAAAGCAAGTTACATAATGCATCTTTCTACCTCTTGAGGCTCCCTACTATCGGGATATGCCTCTAGAGCGTGGAGTGAAATTCTAAAATCCCCAAAATTGTTACAAATATCATTTTCCATTTTCCATGGAAAAAATGAATTCAGCTTTAAGGACACACACCTCATGACCTAAACAAATATTAAGTTTTGAATCCTATCAAGTGCATCCTTCAACAATATTCACAAATGTGTAGAATGATGGATTTTTGTAAGTCAAATGGTATGCCAAAGACAACCGAGCTCAAATTCTATAGACATGGCCTATCTTTTCCTTCATAGAAGATACTTACTGGCCTCGAAAATTTTTGATAGATATTATGATCCTAAAGTACTTATTATAATATTATTTTATTATACTTAGGATTTTCTAGAATGTATTTAGTTAGATTAGATAATGAGTCTAGAAAAGAGTCGCTTCTTAGAAGCAAAAAAATAGGAAATTGTTAGAATATTTATTTAATGTACATGGACACTTGTCATACTCACATGATTATGTGATAAGATGTCCATAACAAAAATTATCTGAGAATTAGTTTGATGAGCTTATTAAAGCTCTCATTTTCTCATGTGAGAGTAATGTTGGAGATTGTAAGCTCTTGCATTTATTTTGTAATTTATTTTCCTTCTTTAATAAAATTTGTGTGTCTGAGAACACTTTTTCCATCTTCACATTTTAATGACTGAAATAAGCAATTTATCTCAAGTAATCACTCTCACCTTTCTTATGAAATCTTCTTGATTAATTTTACCTTCCTGGAAAGCCATAGAATATGTAAAGTTTGTTTAGGACTTGTCTTTAGAAATCAAATAAGCCCCCATTCTAATATGAATATGGAAGGGGAGAATTTACCTTGTAACCGACGTATTGATATTTCATTATGCTAACACTTAGAAGAAGACATGAATTTTTCATTAATAGAAAAAAGCTTTGGAAATGGCATCCAAACGGAACTAGGCATTTCCGCATCCAAGAGGAACTAGGCATTTGTGCATTCCCCTGCATTTTTAGCTCTTCTTTCTTAATCAAACAAGGACAAAGTTGTTGGTCACCATCCCATGAAAAACAAGTCCAGTAAATGCTTTCTTTTGACAGATCTATTTGATGTTGTTATAATTGTGATATTTTTTAGGTAAATATTTCTTTACTACAAATAAATTTGATTAAAAATGTAATATTTTATTTAACACATTTTTTATGAATTCTTAGCTTAATTTTTTGTTTTCAAATGAAATGTATTTTTTTTGGAACTTTTTCATCGTGGAATGGTTGCATGAATATATACTCTTCTCATTGAAATTAGGACCGACCCTTCAAATTTGATCACTGGCTGCATGTCATCCTTTGGCTAAGGCTATATATCACATGCTTAATTGTGGAATACCTCAGTTGGGGGCATACATCATATTATAACCATCGTTCTTCTAAAATATTGTAAAGGACACATGTTATAGTGGTGGACCACCGCAAGTGAGGCCCACATGCAAATGTACATGGTAAAAAGAAGGGGCCACAATCATTATTATAAAGTTCTTAAATCATATTAAGTAAATCCTAGTGGAAAGAGGGGGTATGAGATATCAAAATGAACTAATTGATGTGAGGTGATGTGGTGATGGGTCCATCAACTCTTATAACATATATTTGTATGTGGATTATTTTTGGGTTTTCCAAATAATTTCATACTATGGTAAATACATTGAGGATATTCATTACTAGATACTGTCGATGAATGTGGGCTAACTCATCACCATTATTCAAGGAAACCTATGCCACATAAAATGACTTGTTGGTGATCCATATGGGGGTAGAATTCCACTCCTTCAAAATGTCTTTTAGTCTTGGTATGTTAAGCTATTTCCTTACATCCAAGGAAGATGAGCTCTTAGCCATAAATACACCTTGTGATCCATAAATGAGGGACTTATAGCCCACTTACTTCACCAACACATATCCTTTGCATAATTAAAACTTTGGTCTTTGTTTTGAGTCTATGAAAATATCTCTATCTTCTGAATGGATTTCAAGGCTTCTAAACTCTATGTAAAATTTGAGACCAAAACCACCAACTAGACTCTACAATAATATAATCAAGGATCTAAATTTTAGCTTCTCAGTTATTGATCACCAAATAAGGATTCAAGAAATGGCTCCACATATATCCATCAATAGGTTGGAAAGAATGTATTCGTTTGAAATTGGTTCACTACTTGGGTTCCTTGTTTGTAATTTCAAAATCAATGACAAACATTGGAGACAATTTTCCCTCTATGTTTTCTAAATGTGCAACCACAACACTTGAATGTCTCCTAAAGTGTAGTTGGATCTATGACAAAGTTGTTTGTAATGAGAGAAGGTTGGACAATCTCACACGTTGTCACTTAACACTCTACCTAAACACTCAAGATTCTCATCAATCAAATGATTGGAGCACAATGTCTAATGCTCAACAGAAGAGGAGAGCACCAACTATCCAACACATCATTCTTGCTTCTCTTTTGAATTGAAGGAACTTTCAACCACTACAAATTTGAGGTATATGTATGAGTTGAGCTCAAATTGGAAAAGGGAAATGTTATAGCTTAACAATGCTATGCTTGATAGTTATATAAGATTATACTTTATGCTCAATGTCATGGTTGTATGATACTCAAATGATGCAGTTCCTAATTCAAAACATTAACACACACACACACACACACACACACACACACACATGGAGGTACATGTGTGTTTAATATGCAATCTAAAACTTTGAAATTTGTTTGGACCCTCTCTATCAAGCAAACCAATTCAATGTCATATCCATATCTTTGCTCATATGAACAATGAAAAATAACAACTAATTTCACAATTACAAAGCACTAACTTGAAAATGCAAGACTATAAGACTAGTTCTAGTACACGACTGTAGTTTTCACACAACAACTTAGCATTAAGAGTATGGTTGTAGCATTAATTACCAACAATTACCAATAGACTTTCCATACATGAAATCACATTCTTTCCTTGTATCTCACACATGAGACAAAAGAAATATGTAATTGTTTATGGAGTGAAATTCCTTGCGTGGACCATGTAAGAGGCCAATGCATTAACAAAACAAGTAACTCTCCTTTTCTAGTTAATTCATTACAAATTGCTACAATGAAGGTTGTAGCTAGGGTGAAGGAAAATAATTGAGGTAAATTGACATGTTTTGAAGGAATTTATAATGCTGTAAATGCATGGTTTGTGCTACATCTTTAAACTTCTTCCAATCGACAAAATTCTCCCTTATTTGAATCCCATTAACTCATTCCATATAAGACAATTTAATATAAGCCAAATCAATAACTAATGGAATGTGTTGATTTTACATTACTTCAATGAATTTTGACTACTTCTAACCATATATCAAATGAATATGCCCAATGATGGCTCAAACTCACTGTATGACCAAGAAAGAAAATATACAACCTTTCCTAGGTGTGTGCGACCTACTTAGTGGTGTGTACAACCTGTAGGAATACCCAAACGGCCTCAACAATTGATACAAGATTGGTGGTCAACACTATATTCACCCAACACTCTCAATAGGAAGTGTCTGGTTGGTAATTAGGAATAAAAATTAAGTTTTGGTTAAGCAATTACAACAACCATTTTTTGAGAGCCATTGCTCTTAGAGTTCAGGGTGAATGGACGGTGGTGATGTTAGAGTTGTTGGCATTCACACCATATAAAGGAGAAAACATTTATGATTATGAGCTATAAAATAAGGTTTGAAACTCATTATGATAATCCATCAACATAACTAAGAGTAGCCCATTAAAAACATATAAGAACACCAATTACTCATACACAACATTTAACGAAGCCACATATAAATTCATAACACAAAGACACCATGTTTACCCTAGAAACCCAAATGGGAAAACCATCTTTGAATGGATGCTCAGTTCTTCATTTTGACAATCTCAGGTTGCAATGCAACTCATATCTCTATGGCCATTCAACATTTTACACAACTCCTCTTCCTTTGCATTCTCTCCTCCTAGCCCCCAAAAGCCCTTTGAGAGTCAAGTTACAAGAATATAAAAGAGAGCTAGGGGGCTAATGGGAAAGCCAAGAGATTGACCTTTCATTTCCCATTCCTCAATTTTCTCTCATATTTTCATTTTTCCTCCTCATTTAACTCTTTTATTTTCCTCTCTCTCTCTCTTTAAAAAAAAAATAATTATCTTTTATTGCTTACATTGTTATTTTTTTAATGTTTTTTTAATCTAACTTTTATTAATTGTTGAATTGCACTTGTAGGTACTGAGTTACAACCATTATCTTATGTTCGGATCCATTTTGGATCACCTTGCTTTATAAATTGACCTTGGAATATAAATGTTTTAAAGTGAATTTAATTTATAAGGTTAAAATTGGATTATGAGTTATTGTAAAAGTGCAAGTGGTTATTATAAAAGGGAAGAGAAGGTCACGAGTTCTAATCTTGTGCACTATAAGTGTTTCTATGACCATACTGTGAAATTTAAGAAGACCTAATGAGCACCAATTCAGCCCATTCTTTTGCCAGAATGATTTGTTTTCACTTGAGGAGTCTCTATTTGGCATAGAGGGTGCCAAAGTTGGAGTTCGTTTAGGTAAGAAAATGGACCAAAGCTTCCAATGGATTGCTAAGAAAGCTACTACAACCAAAAACTAGAAAATTGTAGTAGAGCTAAATTAGCCCCTAATTTGGCCATGAATTTGGAGAGGTCTAAAAATCATATATTCTATCTTAATCTCACAAAAGTGCAAGAGAAGCTTTCTTGCTGGTGGAGGAATCACATATTTTGACCTAAATTTTGGGCTTACATTTCTCTCCCAATAGTCTATAATAGATCATTTTTTCACATTTGTAAGGATTAGAGGTTCAAATTGGTAGTAGTAGAGGGTGAAATTGAGCAAAGATGCCATAAAAAACTAAATATTTACCTAGAGCATCACTATTTGCGTAAAAATATTCAATTCTTATTTTTCTTCCCCTATTGTGTGTGTGCACGCGCACGTGTGTGTAAACATTATCTAAGTAAATATTGTGAAATAGAGGCAATGAGGTGTAATACTGAGATCCCTTTGGTGCCATGGTTGTCTTAAATAAATGGTTGTTTCAAAACTAAAATTTTATAGTCCTCACCCTAGAACCACTATTTCATAAATGCACTGTTGGGCTTATTTTGTAATCAGAAATAAGGTTGTTTCCACTGGTGAAATAATAGCTTCAAGCAAGTTATCAGTATTTCCCTTATCATTTTCTATCTCACACGATGTTGAATAAACTAATAGATCTAGGATTTCCTTTCCCATTTGGTTTTTTATCTAATGAATATGTGTTAGGAAAGTAGTTCAACCTATTCCTAAGTTCATATTTGTTCCTTTTCTTTGAGTTATTTTTCACACATAAATATATCATGGCGCCCATGGTTCAGAATGGCATCCCTATGGCCGAAACCTATTAAATCCCCTTGATATTTGGCTTCTTGTTCACCCCCAAACTCTAACTCAAAATCCTTTTATTTTGTTTTAAATAAATTGTAGAGGCAACACCATGGACTATCCTACCCCTACAATAAATCTAGATGGAGTTTCATAGACCAAGTTGTTCTTGTGTTATAGGAAGGAATTATAACTTTAGGACAATTGAGGATACCTCCTCTCTAGCCGAGAACTAGCTCAAAGGCCTAAAGTGATGCAAGAAGGCTCTCTTACACATTATGCCCCAACATTTGGTAGTCGTGTGAAGGTGAACAACAAGGGAGACAACATATGGATTGATGTCTTTGTCGGGGAGAATTTAGATCAATTCTCCTTGGAACATAATGACAAATCTACTACTTCATTTTATCTAGCATCTAGTTTATTGAAGATTTTAGAGGAATCATTTCCATTAATTGGATACGCAAGGAACCAATTCCATTATGCCAAGCCATTAGCTCTTGATGAACTGGGGGTTTTCATGAATTTTGAAAATCATCTTCAAAGTGAATGTCTTCTTCGACTAGCATGTTGTGTAAAAATGGTTGATTAGACTTATGTGAGGAAGAGTAATGACCATGTGGATTTCCTTAATAATTAATTGGAGGTTTCTATAAGTATTTTTCTGAAGGAGGTGAATGAGAATTATAGGAATATTCCAAGCAACACATGAAATCAACTTTTGGGACCCTTGTTAGCAACAAGATGTGTTGGTTGAGTTGGGAAATAAGAAGATTTCTCATGGATTTCAAGGATAACATGAAGGAAAAATGTGAAAATTGTTGATGGTGGGATTCCCTCCTTTAGTTGTGCAAATAGTTTGTAACAAGATGGCGAAAGCAAAGAAAATGGTCATTTCTAGGACACATGTTTTGAAACCCATGAGTTATTTGATGGACCTTTCACTCCTTGGAATGACAATGCTATCAACAAATGCATTTTCCAGCCTTCATTAGAGGTTGATTTTGAATTAAAGGATGAAGGTGAATAAGTTAGTGAGTCCCAACATAGAAAATTTGAGAATAATAAACCATTTGGTGAAGTAATTCCTTATTTGATCAATGATGATTTGTGAGTTTGAATAATCTTCAAACTCCATTATCTCATGTTTTTGACATGGACAAGGAGTGTAATCAACCATCTGTGGACAAGGAGTGTAATCAACCATCCATGGACAAGGACTATAATTCCTTATTTGATCATTGGTTTATCACATTGCATTGATAGGAACAATGTGCACACCATGGTACGTTAGTGCTTGGTGACCACGCCATACAGTAATAATGATAGGTCGTGCCCATTAGTTTTTGTGCATGTCTAGTGTGTTGATGTTAACAATGCACACCACAAACATGTCATATGTCAATGTGATGGCGCTACATCAATGGTGCACATAATTACCTACAATGCATTGGACACGTGTAAAGGTAGGAAGGCATGACCTACCACTAGGAACATATGATGTTGGTGTGTTGGTATTCAATCTACACATTGTATTGCATTATACAATGTGCAATGGCCATGTGGCTACAATATATGGTCCTAGTGGCAAGCCATAGACAACCACTATGCCTTCACAATGCACTTATTAGATTAGGGTGCACTGTTGATGTAGCATGCCAATGTAGTGATGTCACATTAGCAATGTGCCTTATCATGGTCAATGCATCATGAATGCGAGAGGTAGTTAGGCATGGATTTCTACTAGGACTTCATGATTGAGGTGTTCTTTGAGTATTTGGATGCATAAATGTGCTATATGAAAAAACCAAAACATAGGCACATTAGTGCACATTATTTGTCACATTAACAATGGTGTACCAATGCACCCGATTATGAACTAAGTGGTTTGTGCACTAGTGAACCATAACATAGCCAAATGGATTAAGCCATTGGATTGCTTTCCCTATAGTTTGGTTCTTGGCACCTCACACAGAGGATCCATCCTGTAGAAGGAGCCAATGTTGTCGATTCAAGAGGCTTAATGCCTAAAAATGACCCTTTTGCTAGTGGGGTCCACCTCAAGACAAATTTTGCAAATCAACCAAATGACATATTTGAATGCAGGAAGTGGAATGGACATGTTTATTGAGGTCACTAATCACGTTGGAGCTCATAGAATCCAATTCAGAGTTGTGAAAATAAGACAAGTGGTTTTTTCCCATGGGGCCCACCTTGGCTAAAATTGTGTTTTATGGTTAAATGAGTAATTCATGTGCAATGAATGGCTTAGACATGGTTTTTGAAACCACTGATCATGTTGGAGATGACACCATCCAATTTAGAGTTGCAAAAGTATGGAAATTTGTTTTTGCATGTGGGGCCCACCTAGGCTGAAATTATGTTTTTAGGGTGAATGAGGGATTCAAGTGCAATGAATGGCTTCAACATGGTTTTTGAAGTCACCAATCATGTTAGAGCTAACACAATCTAGTTCAAGGCTGCATAAGTATGAAAACACGGTGGGACCCACTTTAGGCCAAATTGTGCATACAAGCAAAATGACATATTCAAAGGAAAATATTAGCTCAGATATGTTTTTGAAGGTCACTAAAAGTCATGAAGGTAACATAATTCAATTTTGACCTTTGGAAGTACAAAAATAGAAGATTAAAATATTGCTAGGATGCTAAAGCCTAAGTCTCTCTTTCTTCTTTAAAAAACATCTCAGAATGGTGTCAAAAAGTATCTTGCAACCAATAGTTGGAAATCCCTCTATGTCTACTACACATTGCTTTTGATGACATGCCATTTAGGGTTCATATGTAGGAGATAGAGCACTTTGAATATTAGAAACCAAGGAGGTGTGTGTTTTTAGTGGGTTTTTGGCCTGTTTTCTATGAAATTTTTAACTAGATAGTGCTCTCTCTTTGTTTTTCCAATCGAGAAGCCATTTTAGGAGATTGTTGATAATGTCGGGGGCTACATATGACACATTTTGTTCAGCCCCATGCAGAGCACACATGCAGTAGGAAATTCATGAACATGGGCCATGTTCACATGATGAGAAATGAGTTTTGGCACTTCAAACCTGTAACCGAGAAAAGCTTTTTTAAGTCTAAGCACAAGGATCATTTATCTCAATTTTTAGGAGCCAAAACATATCACAATTGGAACACATCCCAGTTGTAGTTTTCATTGTGGCACTTTTCCCCCCAATTTGCACTATGAAATTCTATGAATCTTCTCCATTATTCAAGAAATCCTCCAAGCAAAGTCTAAATTTCCTTGAGACTAACATATGCCTACATTTTCATAACTTGAAATCAACCACAACTCATGTGACAATCAAATGAAGTTTGCACCCAAGTCTTTTCACCTCCATCGGTTGTACAATTCATGGTTTTGGACATGCTCTCGACTAGAGGAAGGCCCCATGTTTTCAATTAGTTGAAGGAAAAACAAGTTTGTAAATGGTTAGAACGGCCCATAGGGGCTTGTGGCATTTGAAGGAGAGTCAGTTACCTTGGTCTTAACACCCCTTGAATGGCTCATAATCCATCTAAGTAACTTAATCGACAATACAAAACAAAATTGGTAGTTTGATGAAGAGATAAGGTTACTTGGAGTTCACGAATGGTCATGGTTTTCCCCACCTCTAAGATCGACAATGCATATTTATTGTGGAGTTATAAGAAAGAGGAGGTATAAACTCCATCCCTGAGAACAATGGATGGAGCCCCTTGACAAACAAATCCATCGTTACTAAAGATTTCAGGGGGCTCTTCCACTTCGATGGGCTTCGAGACATCTCGACTCTTGCTAAGTTGTAAGTTTCATGCTAGGCGTTGACTTGTGGGTTGTTGGCACTAGCCTAGGGGTTATAGTGGCAACCAATCAGATTTGAACCTAGGCCTCCCCTAGATAATTCCGATATTGAGTTACTGATTCCTCTAAATCTAAAAAAAAATTCAATGGGCTCTTTCGTAAATAGCTTATAGTGGGTGCACGTCATCCTTTGACTAATGTTATATATCACGTGACCTAGGGCATAGTTTATATTATAACCATCGTTTTTTCAAAGTCTTGTAAAGGACGTGGAATACGACTCTTGTTATAAGGGTGGATCACCACAAGTGAGGCCCACAACCATATGTACATGGTGAAAGAGATGGGACTAGAGTGCTTATTATAAAGTTCTTAAAGCATATAAAGTGAAGCCTAATGGAATGAGGGGTACGAGCTATCAAATTAATGAACCAATTGATGTGAGGTGATGTGGCGATGGGGCCCATCAACACTTAAACATATAGTTTATATGTGAAGTATTCATGGGTTTCCCAAATAATTTCATGCTATGGTATGATACACCTTGCTTTAATGCGATGGTAAATGCACCTTGATTTATAAAGTGACCTTGGAATATAAATGTATTAAAGTGAATTTATGTTAGAAGGTTCAAAGTGGATTATGAGGTAATGTAAACGTGTAAGTGGATATTATAAAAAAAAAAAGGAAATGAAGTCATGAGTTTTAATCCTGCTCATTATAAGAGTTGTTACAACAATATTGTGAAAGCTAAAGAATATTAAATAGCACCAATTTAGCTCATTCTTTCATATTGATTTTTTTTTGTTTATGGAGTTTGTATTTGGCATAGAAGGTGCCAAAGTTAAAGTTACTTTGGGTAATGGATCAAAGCTTTCAATGGATTTTCAAGAAGGCTGTTATATTTGAAAAAAAAGAAGAGAAAATTGCAATATTTCAAATTAGTCTTAAATTTGACCATGAATTTAGGGAGGTATAAAAAACCTCTATTCTAGTTGGATTTGAGAAAAGTGTAAGATAAGTTCTCTCATTGATAGAGGAATAATAGATTCTAACTAATTATGGGGTTCATGTTTCTCTCCTAATAGTTTGTAATAAAGTGGGTTTTCTTATTTATAAGGATTAGATGTTCAAATCAACAATAGCAAAGTGTGAAATAGATCAAATAGGCCATCAAAATTGAAGATCTACCGAAGGATCACTATTTATGCACAAACATGTGATCCTTCTTCTTCTCATTCTATTCTTTCATTCTCTCAATTTTTGCAAACATTATTTGTCAGGTGATATATATATATATATATATATATAATCTTAAAGTGAATATAATAAGTACTTATATTAATAAATAATAATAAAGACGTATATAATAATTATCCTAAAGAGGTAATAGTAAGTACTTATTATGGATATTTGAGTAATTAAAGAAAATGGTAAAATAAGTAATAATAGTTTATGGAGAAACCCTAAAATATAATAAAAAATAAATAAAGGATCTTAGTGATTAGGTTTTTTTATCATAGATGGATTCTATATAAGAACAGGAAAGGAAGAGAAATGGATCATCTCATTTTTGTTTGGGCAATTTGAGGTCAAAGATAAGAAGAGTTGGCATAATATTGGATTGAGGTCTCGAGGGTTCTCAATCGTGATGACCGAGGGGTTGGTTGGCTAGAGAGTTGTCCCCCACTTATTATATTGGGCATGACAAATAATGTTTGCAAAAATTGAGAGAATGAAATAATATAATGAGAAGTGAATATATATATATATATATATATATATATATAATAACATGAATATATTAATTATCCTAAAGTGAATATAATAAATACTTATATCAATAAATAATAATAAAGAAGTATATAATAATTATCCTAAAGGGGTCATAATAAGTACTTATTATGGATATTTGAGTAATTAAAGAAAATGGTAAAATAAGTAACAACAATTTATGGAGAAAACCTAAAATATAATAAAGAATAAATGAAGGATCCTAGGATCAGGTTCTTTATCATGGATGGATTCTATATAAGAATAGGGAAGGAAGAGAAATGGATCATCTCATTTTTGTTTGGGCAATTTGAGGACAAGGATAAGAAGAGTTGGCATAGTATTGGATTGAGGTCTCGGGGGCTCTTAATCGTGATGACTGAGGGGTTGGTTGGCTAGAGAGTTGTCCCCCACTTCTTATTGCGGTTGGCCATATCAAAGATCAAGGCATGACTACTTCTTTGAAGTCACCAAATTATAGGTATGTTGGTTCTAGGTAAGTTCCTCACTTCTCACCACTCCTAAATTTTATTGAGGTTTTCTCTGTGTTAGAAATCAATGGTTATTTAATTGGGTAAATTCTATAATTATGATTTTTAGTAGTTCGAGACATTACATTATTTGAGTAATAGATTGTGAAAGAGAGGGTTAGGATCAATACTAAGATTTTATAGTCCCCTTTGGTGCCATGGTTGTCTTAAATATATGGTTATTTCAAAACTGAGATTTTATAGTCCGCGTTGTTGGAACCGTTGTATTATAAATGAGCTATTGGGTTTATTATGTAATCTGAATTAAGTTTGTTGCCAATAATGAAATAATGGATTCAATCAAGTTACTCATATTTCCCTCTTCATTTTCCGCCTCACATGGTGTTGAATAAACCAATGGATCTATGCTTTCATTGCCCATTTGTTTTTTTGTTTTTCTAATGAATATGTGTTACGAAAGTAGTTCATGCCTCCTCCTAAGTTCATATTTGTTTCTTTTCTTCGAGTTATTTACTAAGAATAACTAAATTATGTTGCCCATGGTTTAGAAGATATATAGTTGAATCCTATTGAATTCTTGTGTTGTTTTGTTTCCCATTCACACCTTTTTCATTTTGTTTAATATAATTTGCAAAGGAAACAATATGCACCATCCTACTCTTGTAATAAATCTAGTTAGATCTTCATAGACCAAGTTGTTCTTATGTGACATGCATGAATAATAACTTTAGGAAGACTAAGGACACCCCCCCTGTCCTAAGGACTAGTTTAAAGGCCTAGTGTTGTGTAGGAAGGTGCTCCTAGACATTATGCCTAAGCATTAAGACCATTGTGAGAGAGGGGAACAACTTGGAGGACAATGAAACCTTCTAGACATGGACATGAGGAATTAAAAAAAGATTAGCTTAGATATGGATGAAAATATTGTGTAGACCAACGTGCGTAAGGAGGTACTCACTAGCAACCTTTGTTGGAGCAGGTAATTTTCAGACAAGTTTTGGGAATCAAGCAAGAGTAAACTGCGCGACAAGTCGTCTAAGGAGCAATGCATGTGGAAGAAAGAAATACAATTAGCACATTTCCAGTAGTCTGTGTGTACAGAAAGCGGAAGCTAGTTAGGAGTAGTTAGATCTTTTGGTCCATTTTGTAACGAGATAAGCCCTAGTGTCAATGTATAAATATGTAAGAGTTTTTGGATAGAAGAGATGATAATGATCATACAAGTAGTTTGTGAGTGGGAAAAAGACTAGTTGTTGTGTCAAGAGTGAGGCAGAATGAGATAAGTGTGCACCGTATGCGTGAATGACAAGGGCACGTTGGGGTATAACTGAGATATCTTGTATGAGTGCAGTGCAAACCTTTTTTAAGATGATGCTGAATAATAATATAAGAAGCTTGTCATTGTGGACATAGCCCAATTTGGGGTGAACGACATTAAATATTTGTGTCATGATGTATGATGTGTTGCGATGTGTTCCTTTTCTGTTTTGTTTATGGTGCACTTATATTGTATGAATGGTTAATATGAATATGTTATATACTATTATAGTTATGTGTGCATGATGAATGATATAATGAATTAATGTGAAGTAAGATGAATATGATGAATGTCTCCCATTCCTCCATGAATGCGGAAACCTAGTTCCTGCAGTTCCCATAGATACCTCGGGTGAGATTTCACTTGCTTGCAAGTGTGCCGAAAGGGACAATATCTTTAGGGTTTTGTTGGTAATTTAATGTTGAACCTTGGGTTTTCCCATTGCATGCCAACAAATGGTTCCATTGTTGGGACTGGGATCTGTGAATGAGGGGGATGTGGAGATCGACTAAGGAGGATATTGGATACAAAGGAGATCGATTTTGCAGTAGATCAGAATAAGAATTTGATGATTAGCATAGAGAAATGGCTATAGACTTATGTGTTTATAGATTTGCATGAAATTTTCTTTGTTGATTTCCTGAATATTTTAGCAGAGTGGATCCAGAGATTATTGGAATAGATCAGAAGATTTCACACTTTTGTTTCGAGAAGTTGGGCTCCCAACTTAATTCAGCAAGTTAATACTATAAGAAATCGGGTATCATGCGTAGTAGATTTCTGGTTGGATAGTATATTGGGAGGTTACATTATTGAATTTGCTATAGATTTTACTCAGTCATATAGTGTTGCTGAAAGGGAATTCTTTAAGGGCCTACGTGGAAGATACTTGAAGTCACTATCTACTTGGATTAAGATGTTGTTGTGCAATAAGGGAGTCATAAAGATGGAATATGGTTTCCTTAGTAGCTAAGCACCTTCACACATAGGGGGAAATAGGGGCTGGCCAAGGAATGGTTTGAGTGTTGCAGGGAAGAATGAATGAGGAATGGATGGGATGATGATGCCGAGAGAAGAAGAAGGTGCAACAAAAGAAGAGATTAGGGTATTGTGCAGTGGAAAGAGATTTGATATATTATGAAGAGGACTATGGATGATAGAGAGGAGAAACATAATGAGTTTGAAGAAAGAGACACTAGCGTAATACTCCAGATCATACCATGCACAAAAGGTTAGCTCAGTCCAGTAGAACAAGATCCCACTCAGGCTAGACTCTGTGTAGAACCGACGAACCCTTGTGCGTCTCTAAGATCTGAAGAAAATTTGTTGATTGTAGTTAGTAATGGAAGTAAGGATAACAACTAGAGCAGTGGAAGTAGTACAATAACCAAGCTTCAGATTGTATCACCGAGAAGGAATACCCCGCAAAATACAATGGCGGGAGTAGATCCCACTTTAAGAATGCATTTCTTTCATGGGGAAAGTTCATAAGATCCAGAGAAATATTTGTTCGATTGTGAGACAATATGGGCAGTGAAGAACATCCAGGATAATGATGTGAAGATTGCATAGTTGGCGACGACCTTCAGAGAACACACATTATTATGGTATATGAAGTATTCGACTACTACACCTATTGGAAAAACTAGAACATGGGCATATGTAAGACAAGTGTTGTTAGAATTTCATATGCCTAAGTCTGAGTCGCAGTGCATTACAAAGCTGAAGGAGGTTAAGCAGATAGTGAATGAATTAGCATGGGATTATGATAAAAGGTTCAAGATATTAAAGGAGCGGTTGACATTCTAGATGAACAACATAGGGAGTGGTTTATTGAAGGATTCTTTTCGCATATACATTGCCCTTTGACGCAAAAAAAGATCGCGTCACAGTCAGAATCCATGGAAATTTCTATGAAATTGGAAGCATCCCCTGTAGGATAAAATGGTGTTGGAATGGCTCAATTTTAGTTGCAGTTAACAATGCTGTCTATTCAGTAACATGAACTTGTGAAAGGAAAAGAAAAGTGTGAGGAAGTTTGGTGTATCGCATGTAGAACAGAGGGTCATCATAAGAATGGATGTCCAACTTTTCAGTAGTATTTGAATATAGGAGCTCCAGATCCATTAGGGGTATGGTGTGAGATTTGCAAGATGATAGGTCACCACCCTAATAACTGTCCATTGATGTAGAAATATCATAACACTACTAGAAACTTGTTTTGTAACTTTTGTAAGTCATTAGGACATGAAGAGAAGGATTGTCACACATTTGATCTGATGAGAGAGAGCATTGCAAATGCATACAAAGTACAAGGAGAATAATTAGAAGGAGGAGCTTCACAATATAATACTCCAAGAGGTTATAATCAAGGAGGAAGAGGAGGGTTCAAAGGTCATGGAAGAGGAGGATTCGACAAAGGAAGAGGAACAATTATATGTTATAACTGTAATCATCCTGGACATTTGGCATGATATTTTTCAAATCCTTGCATGACATGTACATATTGAAGACAACTAGACCATGCGACGAAGGATTTCCCCTAGATGATCGCAAAATGACAAGAAAAGAGGAACCCAAATGTATAGATGATAGCAGTAGAGGCGCACAATGAACAACCTAATATAACAATGATTACACATGGAGGAGCAAGAAATGGAGTTGATGCAACATATCAAGGGAATAAGATCCACCAGTGGGTTAGGAAAGAAACAAAACCTCTTTCGTTGTTTGATCCTAGAAAAGAGAAAGAGACCTACAAGAAATAAATAAAAGAAGTGATTAGAGCATAATGGATATCATCAACTTCGACTGCACCACCTTTGAATGACAAGCTGCCAGTATATGTTATGCCTTCAGTCTACGACCATTCAGAAAGGCAAGTTGAAAAGGTAAGAACTTTAAAATATTTCTTAAGAATTTGTTTAGAATTAATGAAGGATGAGTTTTCTTTGAGTATGTTGCTTGGAATGATCGACCATTGCGACCAAGAAAAATAAATTCATGTCACACACCGAGGAGCTAACTAGGTGCACCATAAGAAAAGAATGAATAGGGAGTTATGACTCAATGCGCAAATAGGGGATTACTCCATGGAGAATATTATTTTGGATCTAGGTCTAGATGTGAATGTAATTCTGAAGAAGACTTGGAAAATGATGGGTTAGTCGCAGTTGATATGGCCGCCCATTCAATTGATATTATCTAATTAGCATAATATTGTTCCAATTGGAAGGCTGACATGGGCAAGTGTTAATATTGATGGAGTGTGCAGTTTATCATATTTTGAAGTGATCGAAATAGTGGATGGTAGTACCCTTTATCCAATGCTACTTGGACTGAATTGGGCCTTTGACAACCAGACTATCATTGATATAAATAAGAGACATATGATATTTGAAGTAGAATATTTGAAGGTTACTGTGCCATTGGATCCCACTGAGGGAAGAAGATATGTAGAACCAGTAAAGGGAGAAGAAATTGATAACTTGTATAATATGACTGCGTCATTGGATCCCACTGAGGGAAGAAGATATGTAGAACCAGTAAAGGGAGAAGAACTTGATAACTTGTATAATATGACTGCACGGATGGATGATTATGTGAACCCTACAATTGATGGTGTACTTAGTTGGAGAAGTATTAGTGCATGTGTGTCAAATTCCGAAGAAGCTTTGGAGAATTGGTAGCATAGATTACATGAATTATTGACAAGGAAATGTGCTTGTATTACCCGCACATTGCGATGGATTGGAACTGAGGTATGTGATCCTTTGAGGTATGATGGAATAACTGATATATATTATTTTATAAGATAATTTGAATTTCAAATATCAGATCAGTAGATATTACTAGCTTTAGATGTTGCATTAAAAGCAACTCCTGCAAGATGGCGGGATACAGATAAGGATGGAATAAGGGATTGGCAGCAGTGCAGAAGGCTATTACAGGTCAGGTTCATGAAAAAGAATGAATATATTATTTATAAGTATAGATCCAGGTGGATATCATTGGCCACCCACCTATTCCACGGGCTCGAAAAACAGTTTTCCATCTTGGCAGTTTTTTGGGTTCCAAACTTCTGGGGTCGTTTTAAGGCCATAAACGACGTTTTTTGGGGATTCAGGGTCCAAGCGATTTCCAAAGGCACTAGCCTAGACTAGTCAAAAATCGTTCTTCTCAGTTAGACCTTTCCAACAGTGTATCGAGCACCCCAAACAAAGATCATATGCAAAAGTTATGTCCCCGGGAAGTTGACGTATCAACTACCTCCATCGGGGCCCACAAACCTTTTGGCTTTTCATCTTCCGGGGTTAGGGTTTTGGATTTTACTTATGTTAAAAATGCCTTTGGAGCCTCATTGTAACAATCATCTTCTTGCGAATGCGAGTAGCCTTCGCATCTATTTTCAGAGATAAGCTGCCACCATTCTAGCAAGTCTTTCACTCTATATTTTTACAGTTATGTACATTTCACACATTAATAGAAATTGTGTATTACTGTATATCTATTTCTCTTGTTATATTTCCGATATATCTCTGTTATAGTATTTCCTCTCTTTCAATATATCTGTATATTTCTATGCTTTATCTCCGCTCTCATTTCGTGTCGAAAATAATCTGGATAAAGTATACTGGATTGAGTTTCCCTACAAACCATATTACAAAGTGTACCAAGATGTGGAGTTCAGTACCTAAGCAAGAATGGATGAAATTTTTTGTACATACTATGGACATGATCTCGAATAACTGGTACATAGAATTGGAAGTGCGTAGAGGAACTACAAATTGGGAAGAACTAACTCAGTATTTCAAGGTAACTTTTAGTTTTGAAGATGATGCTCCTTTGATTGACTCATCCTTGCACGTTATCAAGAACAATATTTTTTCATCAGAAGACTCAATGGGATTAGAACCCCCTTATAGTGCACCTATATTTACTGCGACAGTTGAAGAGGTTTTGCATTGTTATAATGTTGTGAAGAAGACCAAGAAGAGGAAGACCACAAAAATTTTCAAATACTAGAAACTAAAGGAGAGCACACAGTAGAAGGACCAGAGCTTGAATATGTTGTGTATGAAAATCCATTGAAGACACATAAAGTGAATATTGGTATAGAATATAAGCCCAAGTTTGTGAACCTAGGAGACTATTGGAGTGAGGAAACAGTTGAAAAAATTGTTGATTATTGTGCGATTATCAGGACCTATTTTTCACTACTTTTTCAGAGATGAAAGAGATTGTTGGGGAGTTAGGAGAAATGAAGATTCCATTGAAGCCAGATGCCAAGCCTATGAGACAAAGACTCTATATATTGAACCCATCATATAAGAAGAAGGTGACAAAAGAGATAGACAGGATGCTAGAAGTAGGAATTATTGAACCCGTTGAAGAATTAGAGTGGATCATTCCCATGGTAGTGTAGGATAAGAAGACCGAAGGAATCATAATTTGTGTAGATGTAAGGAAACTGAATAATGCTTGTCTACATGATCTGTTCCCTACACCGTTCACAGATGAAGTTTTGGAAAATGTAGGAGGCCAAGAATCGTATTCATTCACTGATGGGTCTTCGGGATATCACCAGATCAATATTGCGCAGGAGGATATATATAATACAACCTTTGCAACAGAATGGGGAAGCTATCAATACACAGTTATTCCTTTTGGGTTGAAGAATGCACTAGCAATATTTTCCAGAGTAGTTGTAGAAGCTTTCAAAGAGTTTATTCATGAGTTCTTGGAAGTGTACTTAGATGATTGGAAAATATTTAGTCTGTTGAAGAACTATGTTGAGACTCTGTACTTAATGTTGGATAGGTGCAGGTCGTTTATGTTGGAAATATTTCTATTTTCGACTCATTAGTTCACTATTAGTTAACTGGAGCTAGTTCTATTTTAGACTTTTCATTTTTAGATCATCACTATTATGCATGCATGCATTCCTAAGAAGAGCTCACTTTTAGTTCACTTTTCTTAATTATGGAATGTTCATTCCTATATGAGTGCATATCGCTCATTCATTGTATCATTCGATCATTGATCAACTCATTGGAGTAGTGTGAATATATTTTATCATTCTTCCACATTGAATCTCTCATCCTTTTCTTAAAAAACTTTGTTTGTATTTGCTTTAGCTAGGTCTCCTATGCAGGTTTCCATGAAAAATTGAAATGGTATCAGACCTTAGCTTCTTGGAAAAAACCATATGAGCTGGAGAAGAGGGAAATGAGATTTTTTAAGATCTTGATCAATGCATCTGAAAGTGTCGCACCCTCTCCCTATCGAAAGGTGCAACAATCACAACCATTTTTTCACAGTTTTTGAAAGTGTTACAGTCTATCCTTGCATAGGGGTGTGACACTATCCTAAGTTTCACAATATATACTTCACACGGGGTGTGATAATGTCTCAAGTTTCCCATTGGGACAGTGAGACACTCTTGAAAAAGTGTTTTTTTAGTGATTTTTGAGGATTTGTTTTTGGATTTCTCAGAACCAGTAAAAGGAATGGATGCGACACCAATTCTTCACTTAAATTTGGTGATAATAATCACACCGTAAAATTATTTTGAATGGAATCTGAAGGATGAATTCCTACTCAGAAGGAAAGAATTGTGCAATTTGACAATGGCGACAGAAACAAAAGCTACATCAACGATTGAGAAGACCAGATGGGTGAACTGTAAGGATGAGGCCACAAGACTTATTCTGGAATTAATTTCAATTGATTTATGGTTTCATGTTGCCACATGCAAGAATCCAAATGATATATAGACCACCTTGGAAAGTCTCTTTGGAAAGCAGGATGAGATGAGAGGTCATATACTTGAGGTAGAGTTGAATACCTTGGATCCTAAAAGTTTTGATAATATACAAGCTTTCTTTACCAAGTTTAAATCTTTGATATTGAGCTTGTCATCTTGTGCTATTGATAAGTATACACAATTAGACCAACTTATTCTAAAAACTAAGCCAGGACCAGAATATGTTGTCTATGTTCCACTTTCCATTCTGGCAGATATCTCTTGGGATCAAAGTGGAAGATGCCTACCATGGACCAATTCATTGATTCTCTCACACATGAGCAGACAAAACTCATTCAGGTGGGCCTAATCAAGGATCCCAAAGCACATGCATCACCATGCATGATGGAAAATGATCATCCAAACATAAAGAAAAGGGGAAATCACATCTTGAGCCGAAGAATAAGGGATATTTCAAACCCTTCAATGATTCTTCAGGTTCCAAAGACTCTTTAGATTCCAAGAAGAAGAAGAATGGAAAGCAGTGCACTTATTGCAATAAAAAAAATCGTATAGAATCCACATGCATGAAGAAGAAAATAGGTCTTATGGCACATATACTTCAACATAACAACCTTAGAAACTTCATTCCTAAAGGAGCTAAGAAGAAGAAGGAAGAAGATCCTGCTCCTAAGAAAGGTAATCATCATGCTCTGGTTGCAATTAATTCCTCATCTGATTCATGGATTATAGATTCGGGTGCATCACATCATATGACAACGAAAGAGGAAGTCTTTGCTTCTTTGATTTCATGCTCAAGACCCCCTATTCTCATGGGGGATGATACTCCAGTAGCAGTAGCAGGAGAGGGAAGAGTGAAACTCCCTAATGGTAGTTTTGAAACTATTTTACATGTTCCAAAACTTTCTATAAATATGCTCTCAGTTTATCAGATCACTCAAACATGTAAAAAGGTTGAATTTACATTAGATTTAGTTTATGTACTTGGCATGCATGACAATTCCATTATTTCAATTGGTGAGGTAGATCACAAATCAAGGTTGTATAAATTCACTAAGTTTGTTGACTATGACTCCGCTTTACTACTTACACATGAGGATAGTACTTTGCATGTACCACCAGTCCAACATGTAGAGACTCTTGTGCTTCCACCAGTCCTAGACATCAGAGATGATTGCATACACTTGGATTTTGTACATGGAAATGAGTAGGTAGTACAAACAGATAAGAAGCCAACACCAAAGCTTTATTAGATGCCCAAGAGGGCATAGTCCATGCTTTAGGCAACATGTGTCCTTACAGGGAATCCATTGGATTCGAGGAGGAATCAATCTCAGCATGAGGATCCTTCTCATGTACTTTCAGCCTCTAAACTAGTGATTCCCGTGCATTGCTATATGGTTCAATATTCCGATCCACATACCTAAAGTGAGGTTGTGGAAAATCCATTATGGAAATAATCCATTCAGGGGGAGTATGAGTCACTCCTAGAGAATCAAACTTTGGATCTGGTTCCACTTCCACCAGAAAGGAAGATTTTCAGGTGCAGATGGGTCTAGAGGATCAAGAGGTACAAGGCAAGACAGGTTGCCAAAGGACTTCATTAGATCCATACATATTTATACATATTCACTAAGACTTTTAGTGAGCAAAAGTTTCAGACTTTGTGGGATCCTCTTGGAGTGAAGAAAAATGTTGCCTAGCAGCTGACTTTTCTTCTTTTGATGCATTATCTTTTGAGGGGGGGTTTTGTTCCCACGTGGTTTTCCCTCTTTCSTCATTTTCTATTAAGTGTTCATTAGTTGCATTGTACATGAGTACCTAATATGCCCTAGTTGTCGGGACTCATTTTTTATTACTCCATAGTGATGTTCAAGGGGGGTGTTGGAAATATTTCTATTTTTGACTCACTAGTTCACTATTAGTTAACTGGAGCTAGTTCTATTTTAGACTTTCCATTTTTAGACCATCACTATCATGCATGAATGAATTCCTAAGAAGAGATCACTGTTAGTTTTCTTTTATTAATTATGGATTGTCCATTCCTATATGAGTGCATATCACTCATTCATTGTATCATTCGATCATTGATCAACTAATTGGAGTAATGTGAATATATTTTCTAATTTGTACATATTAAATCTCTTGTCCTTTTATTAATAATATTTGTTTGTATTTTCTTTAGCTAGGTCTCCTGTGCAGGTTTCGATGAAACATTGACAGTTTGAGATCTCATTGAACTTAAAAAAATAGTATTTTTTGTGTGCCTTTTAGAATCTTGTTGGGACATGTGGTGTGTAAACAAGGATTGTTAGTTGATCTTTTGAAGATAGTTGTGATTGTTTATTTTCCACCACCTACTTCAGTGCGACAATTGAGAGAAACATTGGGTCATACATGATACTATAGAAAGTTAATCAAAGGATATGCGTAGATCACAACCCTGTTGGAGAAGTTGTTGAAGAAGGAAGTTAAGTTTCAATGGAATGAGGAATGTCAGCAGAGTCTAGATACATTGAAGCAAAAGAAGGTCACCGTGTTGATTCTAGTTTTTCCATACTAGAAAAATGAATTTCATGTTCATGTTGATACATCCTCTATAGTGCTAGGCACAGTACTAGCTCAGCTAGGAGAAGGAGAGTTAGATCACCCCATTGCATTTGCAAGCAGGAATTTTTCATCTACTAAACACAAGTATACTACCGTAGAGCGAGAAGGATTGGAAATGGTGTATGCATTGCAAAAGTTTAGACAGTACTTGTTGGGATCACAATTTAAGATGTATACCAACCATTCTGCGTTGAGATACCTATTTAAAAATCTAGTGTTGGGGGGAGAATATGCAGATGGATTTTATTGTTACTTGAATATGACTTTGAGGTAATTGTGAAACCAAGGAAATTTGATTTAGGACCATATCACTTGTCACGCATATTGTCAAGAGAAGATGCAGGCAACTTGGATGACAATTTACTAGATGCACACTTATTTGCAGTTTGGATGGTTGATGAATATTTTGCAGACATAGTCCAGTTCTCGAGTACAGGAGTAGTTCCATCCAATTTTACAGTTCGAAGAAGAAGCAATTAGTAGTAAAGGAAACAAATTATCAACTCATAGCAGGGAATTTGTACAAGTTGGGCGTAGATGCTATTCTGTGACATTATGTATTGCAGCATGAAAGGAAAATGATACTATCAGAGGTGCATGAAGGAGTTGCAAGAGTTCACTATGCATGGAAGGCAATAACTCAGAATATTTTATGCACAAGATTATGGTGGCCTACCATTCATAAATATGTTAAGGAATTCCTCCAAACTTGTGACATTTTTTAGAGACTTGGGAAGCCTTCCAGGAGGGATGAGATGTCATTAGTGCCACAAGTGACATTACATGATTTTGATAAATGGGACGTTAAATTTGTTGGACTAATTAATCCACCAACAAAGAGGCCACGAGCTAGATACATCATTACTGCGACATATTTATTGACTAGATGAGAAGAAGTAGAACCAGTGAGAGATTGCAGCGTGGAGACAACTACGAGATTTTTTTTTAAATGTGGTTAAAAGGTTTGGATGCCCAAGAATACTTATGAGTGATAAGGGAACTCATTTTTTGAATAGGATGATTGCAACTTTAACAGAGGAGTTTCAGATTCATCATCAAAAGAGCACACCGTATCATCCTCAAGAAAATTGAATAGTGGAAGCATTCAATATGATCTTAGAACATCCGTTGACGAAGGTTTGTAATATAAGTCGAATGACTGGGACTTGAGGATTCCTACAGTTATTTGGGAATATAGGACTACAAGTAAGAAGTTGATAAGACAAACTCTATTCATATTGGTATATGTTCAAGAAGTAGTTATGCTTATGGAATTCATAGTACCGAGCCTATGCATTGTTGCGCTGATAGAGCTTACAGATTCTAGTATAGTGGAGAAGAGACTGTTAGAGCTAGTAGAACTAGAGGAGGATTGGTTTTTCATAGGGTTCCATCAACAGGTTCAGAAATCACGCGAGAAAGCATGACATGAAAAACATATCAAGCAGAAGAAGTTCCAGAAGGGAGACTTAGTGTTACTCTATGAAAACAAGTTTTTGTAGCACCCTGGAAAGTTTCAAATGCATTGGTTGGGTCCATCCAATTTCTAATAGAAGAAAGTGTTATTTAGTTGGAGAAACTAAATGGGGAAGTTGTGGAAGGACTGGTTAACGATAGTCGGTTGAAACTATATAGGGACAGTTGGGATTCTGCACACTAGTTTGAGCACATAGAATGTGTACCATAGTACTTGTATTATAGTGTATTATATAAATAAGAAGAAAAACAATAAAATAATTTGAAGGTTGAAGTTATGCAGAAAATAAACTATAAAATTTTGCAGGGAGGTAGTAAGAGGAAGGAATCATGCGTAGGAAGGAGGATTGAACTGCAACAGAGATATGCACACAAGGCGGGAAGAGAAGTAAAGAACATACATGACGGGACAATCATTTAAGAGTAGACATGATGGCGAAGTAGTGGAACCGCGTAATCATAAATGAAAAATGGCAAGAGGATTTTGACAGGATGGAAAATCTAACACATGATCCATCAGATGATACGAAGTTAATGAAGAGTTAGGCAAATAATTGAATGTGAAGGTAAGTGGATTAGAATGCAAGGTAGTGCATGAAGAAAGATGGAAACAACTGGCGTCGGGCTATAAAAGAAGATGAGGAGTCGATAGGGAAAGGTTATTGTTATATGCACATTTGAGAGAACAAAAGAGCCAGAGAGAGCCAATATTGCAGAGAAAGTCAAGTCTGAGAGAGTCGAGAAAGAAAGTTGTAGACATGATTTGGTTGCAGAGAACAATGGTGCCACTGAAGACAATAGAAGATTCATCACAACAGAAGAAACAACGCACAAGGCAGATGTCGATACATGTATTCAAGGAAACCTCGAGAGCGTCAATGTTAGGGTCGAGTCTGATTCACTTTCTGAAGGATTATGTGCCACCAAGGAAGACAACAACAAAGCAGGTTAAGCTACAAAAGGAGCCAAAGTACGAACTTGTTGAACTAGAGATCCCACTTGGAGTAATTATTGAAGAAGATATGTTAGGCGCAATAGGGAGTCTAAAGTATGTAGACCATGAATTGAAAAACGTCAAAGTGTTCCTAGATTTGACATCAGACAAGTATAGGATCGTAAATCTCACTCCAGATTCACAAGTGGTAATAGTAGAACCACAGGAATGGGCAGTAGGGCTTGAGAAAACTGATATTTTGAATCTGTTAGACATTATGCATTTTGGCAGGAGTGTGAAGATAAACATCTGTGTCAATTTGATACTCAGTTGCGTCCATGGAGGATTTCTATGGTTGGATAGGTTGGTGTCGATAGATAATGAAATCATTGTGTGGATCACCAACTTACCATTAGTAGGGGAAGACCCACTACCATTATTTACAGATAAGTTGAAGGAAAAGGAATTGGCAGAAAAAATGAAGGAGAAATATGATACATTCAGAGGAGTGCACGGTTTGTACATGGAAAGTATTAATGATGATACTTTTTGTTTCACGATGTAGGTGTTGGCCTATGAGTTGTTGAGGAAATTCCGCAAATATCAAGTACTAGCAAGTGCAATAGAAAAAGTCAAGAAGTGCGTCGTAGGAGTACAAATAAACTGGGAAATGTTCCTATTAAACTAGTTTTTGATGGATTGCAAGGAGGAAAGAGACAAGGGAACATAATTCCCTTATGCATGGCTGTTTTTATTGATTGCGTTAGTGGCTTGGAGAGAGCTAGAGGAGACTCAATTTCTAGGAGCTGTGAGGAAACCATGTTTGGAAGCGAGATATGTGAACTTGTGGAATACTTTGCACAAGGAAATATAGTTGGCTAATAACATTACGTTCTATGTGAAAAAGAAGGTAATTCAACAAAGCATCCAAAATAAACTGTGCATATTATCGCAAGTAGTGGAAACATACAAGGAGATTACACAATTTAAAGAAGGAATACATCATATGAATGTCCAAGCCAAGAAGGACTCAGATCAATAGTGGTTGTTGAGAAGATATAGAGTGACAGAAGATGAAGTTGGACAGATTGTAGAAGACTGGTAGGAAGAATGGAAAACCCCAACACCGGAAATAGAGTAGCCAGAAATACATCCATCATAGAACGAGCTAGAAAAATAAGGAGAAGAAGAAGAATAAGGACATGATGAACGAGGAAATGATGCAGGAGAAACACATAAGACAACACCATGCCCTGGAAAAAAGAGGAAAGACCATGATAAGGGAAAACCAATACAACAATGAAAGAAGTGGAAATCATTCAGGGAAGTGGCCACCCAGGCTCTAACAGAATATGACTTAGAGAAGATAGGTGATCAAGTAAAGTAAGTGACAGATGAATCATTTTAGCGTGTGATACAAATATATGTGCAACAAAATATATCTTCATTGTGTCATCTTTTGGAAGCAAACAAAATAACACCAGAGAAAAGACCAGAGGAAGAGTAGACGAAGAGTATAATGAAGATGACAGAAGCAGGACTAGTGACCTCTCAACCATCCAAAATATTAATAGAGCATCGATTGATAAACATACCATTGAAACCCATAGAGTTCCCATCATCAGAGATGCAAGAGAAAGCACAAGCACTAAGTTATATTGACTTAGTGTTATAGCAAGATTTGCCTCACCCCATGCAATCTTTCATAGAGGGCCTATTTCTATGTCCCTATGCAGACTTGAAGTCCCTTTTTGAAAATCCCAGAGCTAAAAACATGATTTTTCCACATATATGTGCCCTACCTATATTATATCCTGCATATACGCAGGTTGCACCACTACAACCCGCATACATCGGGAAATGTGCCCAAAATTAAAAAATGGTGTTGGGTTTCCATGTCACGTCACGAGATCAATCATCCTTGGCCTTCCATATACTAGAAATGTTTTGATTCGGCCCTTCAGTTCCACTTGAAGGCTATAAATGGGCCAAATCTGAGCTATGGAAAATAGGAGAAAGAATTCAACTTTAAGAGCAAAGTTACTCTGGAGAAATTAATCACTTCACATTGAGTTTGCATCCCTTTGTCCTTTAGGTCTGAACACATTGTTCAACCTCCAAGATCTTCCCTTATTGATTGAGAACTTCATTGTCTCTCTTATATGAGATTTCCTTTGGTGGAGAATTGAAGTGGTGGAGGCCTAGCTGGAAGGAACTTAGTTTCTCGGTTCCGAACTATGCCGACACAGAAGTTTGTAACTCATTCACTTCTACTGATTATATCTTAATAGAAATACTCTTTTCTCGTCCAATTAATATCTCACAAATATTTGAATTATTATTCCATGGGTGTATTTGTTATGAATGTTGATGGATTATGCTATTTAGTGTGCTAACATCATATATTATCACCATATGCTTGCATTGTTTGGTTGTTGAAGACTAGTTGCAGGTATATTGCTTTGGGTCAAGTGCTCAACGATGGAATTCATCGAACGTCTAGACGAGGTAGGCCTCTTATCTTGTCTTGTTAGCATATTTTCTTATATAACATACTTGAGATTAGAGTTGATTTCTGTAGTAATTTCCGTCTGTTGTGGTTTACCCCTAGCCATAGAGAGATTTTTCTCGTAACAGAATTGGTGACCATATTGGAGATAAAATCTTTTTTTTCGAGGTTTGGAGTGTTTTCTCCTGAGATTGATCTCGTTCATATTGAGTTTCTTGTCGGATGATTACTTGACAACCTTTGTTCACTCTGGATCTGAGTTTCTTAGCCTTCTCCTTAGCCTAGCCATGTTTTGACACATATACGCGGGTTTTTGCATGACAGTCGCATACATACGCGTGCTATACTTCTGCAAGTTGCGTACATATGCGATTTTCCCTTTAATAGTCCCGTACATCAACCTTTGTTGCTTGATTGATGGGTTTGGTGGTTTCTGGATAGGTTTTGATGATTTTTGAGTCTTCTTGGATCTCTGTGGTGACTGTTAAGTGTCTGTGAAATGACAGGAAACTTGTCTTTGGTTGAATTTTTGGGTGGTGCCTTTCTCATCATATTTTCATTTTGATTGTCCTTGCACCTTGGGCTGGGTGTTTTTCTCCTTGGTGTCCTACTTGAGTTTTCTCTGTTTATACATAGTAGAGTCTTTATATCAAGCCGTTGTTCAGTCCTTTCATTTTCATTCTCTTATATTGAAAATACAAAAATATTAGGCATTTTACATTGATTGGCATTTTGATCTCTTGAGTCTTTGTCATTTATCTTAGTGCATGTAAAGAAACATTGCAGTTTTATTTAGAATTGTAGAATTGAATTGAAGATTGCATTTTTGAAGAAGCATATCATTTATTTGAAATTGAAGTTAGGACTTTTCATTTTATTCATATTTATTTATTTTACTTGTTGAGTCATAACATCACTAGTTTCACGACCACACCTTTTGAGTAAGCAAGGACATTAAAATTAATGCTATAATTTAAAATTGATTAGTAACGATTTTATTTTCTAGGGTGCACAAACTAGCTTAGGATTTAGAGCCTTGGAATATGATTTTGTGAGTAAAATTCTCCAAGTATATTAAATCAACATATGTGTCTGACTAAGGGAGTGGAGAAATCCATTGTATGATTGGTAATATTAGGAGGCTCTGCTTACACCGGAGTTAAGCACAATGTCGTGTGAGGTCGGTTGAAGGGATATCCCCCCGATACCTTCTTAACATCAAATATATTTCTGAGGATCTATTCGTATATGGGGATCTTGCTAGTGCCCTTACCTCTGTGAGAGGTGGTGCTTTAAAGGTTTCGGGCTTTGCTACCCTGCCCATACGGTGGACCTGACTTACAATTGTTCTCCCGTGCATCAGTTATACCATGGTTTCTTAGTTTCTTGACTTAGGTACCACATAGGTTACTTGCAGGGGTTATTTTGCAGGTACCCTAGGTCAGATAAGGGTCAGACAACACACACAATTTATGGAGGATTACCTCTCATGGGGGATCTGACCAACTGATTGTTAAGCCCATGAGAGCCCTTATAACTAATTTTGTTTCCTCCAATATTTAGTAGCAGATTCTCAGGCCCCTCTTGGGCGAGGCATAGCTACTTTAGAGAGGGAGGTCCCTTTCAACCACTTTATCCTGTTTATGTGCATATTGGTTGTTTGATTATTTTTGGTGTTCTCTTTGATTATTAGTTGACCTTAGTATTTTATATTGTGCCTTGAGTTTTCATTATCATGGATAGTGGAGTTCCTTTGGCTCCCTCATTTACTGCTACCTCCCCCATGATGTTCACTCATTTCATGGAGACTAATCCATCCGCTTTTCCTAATGGTATGCATAATTATGATACTCAGTCAATGCCTTGGGTCTCTAATCATTTTCCTCCTGATATGCCAAACATTCCTTCACCCTTTCCACCCTCTCCCTTGCCTGCTTATACGAATCTTAGTTTTGGATCCCGGGGCATGATGGCTTTGTTGTTTACGTCTTCTTTTGATAGGAGTCATGTCCCTCAACCAACTCTCATGGTGGGAGGTTGGAATCTCCCTTCTTACGGATCCAATCTTGGCTTCATCCTTTTAGGAGCCAGTGCTAAAATGGATAGTTATTATACTTATTACACCCCATTCATGTATCCTTCATCCACTATGCCAATTCCTATGAACACTCTTCCCATGGAGGGTCTCCATATGTCCTCCGCTATTTTATACAGAGGGAATTAGTTTTATAGTTTGGGCTACCCTCTTCATGAAACCCCTTCGCATGGGGGCAAAATATATCCTCACTTGAATAATCCTTATCATACTTTTGTCCCGTCACAGACATCTGCTTCAGGGATGATGCTCGTACAAACCTCTATGGATCAATTAGGCGGAGGATACTACCTTTCTAGATAGGGACAGGGTGTAAACCAGGACCCTTCCTGGCCTGCAATGTCTCAAAACCAGTCTTTCCTGGGACCTTAGTATCAAATGCCACAACTCACCATCGTCGCTAGTCCAGTCACTGCCGGTCATACTAGAGCTCCACCACCAACCACTTCTAGTCATGTTGGAGATTGGTTGATGACCTTTGCAATTCATGTTGAAGAGCCGCAACCAGCCATTGCTAGTCATGTTGGGGGAATCACTCTAGTTGCAACGAGTCATATCAATATCACATCTCCAACCTTTGTACATCATGTGGGAGATGAACCTACATCCTCTACCAATCACGCTGAGAGCATGTCACCATTCATTGAAAATGACACTGGGGGAATTCATACGATTGAGAAGGCTAGACATGCCATATATAAGTCCAGGTTCCTTTGCAACACTTCTGAAGGAAATCACCTTAATCATTTGTGTTATGCTACTACCGGGATACCGAAAGCGTGGTTCTCACCTGAGGGCCCTTTGGATTCTAAGGCGTGATGTAGGAGAATTTTCTAACTAAGGCCATATGAATTGTAAATCAGACCTTAGGGTTTTGATCATTTGCCCAAGAGGGGTTTTGTTGTAAAATATTTGTACTAAATGCTAAAGTTGATAGGCTAGAAATTAGAAGGTTCTAATTAGTGTTGAGTTAGATCAATTAATTGAGGGATGACTCGAGGAAGTTGAGAATTGAGTTGTTGGAATGTAGCAATCAGTTCATGACTCATTATTTGGATAAGATAGGAATTCTATTTTTAGAAGTCAGTTACAAGTTTTTAGGAAATTGTTATGAGAGTTGGAAGTAATTTGCCATGCATAAAAATGTAAGCCTAAGGGAAGAAAGAGGGGGAGACTTTCGGTAGTGATAGAGGGACTCGAGAGGTCCAGAAGAAAGGAGAAGGTCAGGCCATAGGTAGTTGAGATAAGATCTCATAAAGTAAATCAAGGTTTGTAAATTATGTACAGTTTCAGTTAATCAAAGAAAAGGCAGATCTTGCCATTACATTGTGTGTATATGCATCTGTGTGTCAAGTATGTATTGGATAAAGAGAAAACTCTTTGTTTTGTGAGTTATTTGACTGACTGTATGAAGCCATGTTCAAACTATGGGAATTTATACATCTTGGTATATCGATATAGATACATAATTGCAGGTTCAAGGAGGAAGAGTCAAATCGAAGGAAGATAGTGTATTGGTTCACATACACTTATAATGATCCTCACATGAAGGCCTTAGAATGATTTAGACCATCAATTTTGGTATCAGAGCAAGGTTCGCTCCTTTGAGGAGTACTGAAGCAGCAAAAGTGCAAAGAAGTTGCAGAAGGAACATATTTGGAATGGAACCTGAAAAGTTGGAAGGTAATTCCAACAGAGGATGCAGAGTTGTGTAAGTTTGCTTTAAGACCTGATAATGGTCTTGAGATAAATATTTGAATATATAAGACCAAGAAGGGTTTGTACATTAAGAAGAGTAGAATAGAGCTGGCTGAAGATAGACAAAAAAGTCTATAGGAGAAATGATGAATGAAGAACTGGTTGTAGAAATAGCCAGGTTGAGTAAAAGGTGAAGGTCTAGAATTGATGTGTTCTAGATAGAGAAAGAATCAAGTTAGTAATAGTTGGAAGAAGTGTGGCTACAAGAGGGAAGCCTAGAGAAGGAGTATTAATTACTCAAAGGGTTCATAAAGAAAGGAACCAATATATGCCAAGAGACCAAGCTCAGGAGGGAGTTTTGGGAAGGTATAATGGAAAGGTGGAAGAAACTTGCTTACTGCAGAGGCTGAGGTTGTAGCTCACCAGGAATCCTTGAGAAGAAAAGATTCATAAATTCCAGCATAGCAAGATTGGAGGAGTTGTTTGAGGTAATGTGTTTTGGAATTTTTTGAAATTGTTATATGATAAATGGTTGATTGCAGGATTAGTATATGAAGGTGCATAGTTTTTAGAGTTTAAGGAAGATCTTTCTACCTTGGGAGAAAGGTAGAATATATTTTGTTGAAGACTAATCTGTAAAGAAGTGTTCTTGGCCTAAAGAACAGTGAAAGGAAAATTGCAGCACTGACATGTGCTGAAGCACATACTGGTAAGAGTTAAGATATTTGAGATTTATTGGCTATTATGTGAAGAGATTAACTATTTATAGGTGAAATCAAGAGAAGATGAGTATATGGCAGTGAATATACCTAACTGAAGGATTGGAAGAGATATTGAAGTACATAAGGCGTGAAGAAATCCTTAGTGGATAAGCCAGAGTGACAGAAGATTGTGAATGAACCTAGATAGTAGAGTGCATTGCTGGAGAAGGGAGAAGAATTGTAGTTATGCAAGAGAGGGGAGTAGTTGTAAAGCAACAAATTAGTATCTTTGAAAGTTGAGGAGCGAGAGTTCTCAAGAGGAGGTTTTGTGTGAAGAACCAAGAAGAAGATACACCAATAGTTGACTTGGTACTGGGGACAAGTACTACACTTGTTTCAAATATAGAAGAGGTTGGTTGCAGCTCACAAGTTGGATCAGAATGATTCCACAGAGAGAAGGAGAAGAGATGACCACTGAGGGTTATCTTGAAGGTTCAGAGAGGAGTCACAATCAGAAGAAATAAATCAGCAGATGATTCCAGTAGAATACTAAGCATGGAAAGTCTTGGTGTGGTATCTACAGATAGGTTGATGGAGTCAGATTGTAGAGATGGATTGTTTGTAGTCCATGATAAACAAAGAAGAGTTCATGTAGAAAAGAAGATTGTGGTTGCTGATAGTCATGGTTAATATTCTAGGAGAGAATATAAAAGATCAATTCAGGATAAGCTTGATAGGGAATTAGCTGAAATGCAAGTGAAGTTGGAGGTGATGAGAGAATTTGTACAAAGAAATATGGAAGGCCATAGATATGGTTGGGTTCTTTAGAAGAGAAGAATCAAGTGGAGTCAGTTACAAAGTAGGTTGAGATATGAAACAAGAGTTCAGCTAGAAGAAGAACTCAGAAGAGATGAGTTGCAATGTAGAATGTATGCTGAGGAAGAGGTTTACTTATGTGAACTTGAACAAGGATCTATTCTTGGTAAATGTGGTGATGAGGATGAAGACATGGGACTAGCAAATGGTTTCATGGATCCTTGGAAGGATGAAAGCCATTTGAGAGAGCTGATGTTTAGGACAACAAAAGAGGCTATGGAGCCTTATGATTTTGAAACTAATGATTATTGTATGCTTGTAGGTTGCTCAAGTATGGGAGATGATAGACAGTCATCTGACAATTTCTTAAACCTAGAAAAGAAAATGACTATTCCTAGTCATATAGGAGTTTTGAAGAAGAATTATGGCCAAACGAAGAAAGATTTTCAGCTGAAGGACATTCAGAAGACAAGTGAAAAGGAGTATGACAAAGAATTTGTTGAATTCAAAGAAAGATTTAGTAAATTAGAGAAGTTGATTCAATAGAGTAATAAAGATGAGTATTATGGATGGGTGATGAAAAAGAAGAAAGTGAAATGGTATGTATTGCAACAGAAGCAAAGACTACAATCATTAGCTTTGAGGAAGGATAAAGAGCTCAAAAAAGTTGAGTTTGAGCAAGGATTGATAAAGCAGGAAGAAGTTCGTTCATGTGGACATGAATAAGAAAGTTTTCTTAGGAAAACTGATGAAGTGGATATACAATTCAAGAACAATTTAATGAAGTATTATGATAATGACAGTCAGTTAAGAGAATTGATGAAGAAATCATCAAAGGGGAGTGAAGAGTCTCATGATTTTAAAACTAATGTTTTGTGTGTGAATGCAGGAAATATTGAAGCAGGACAACTATCTCATGTTGTCACAAAGGAAGAGGAAAGCATAATTCTGTCTTTTCAAGAGATGAAAGAAGATTCATGGAATCTTATGATGAAGGAGGAGAAGGAGTAGTTGTTGAATACTGTTGCGAAAGATCTTGTAAATATTGGACAATTATTCCAGGTTGATGCCAAAGAAGAGAATCTACTGAGTGTTGTTGTATATGATAATCAGTTACCGAAGGATGTTAATTTTGAAGACAGTCAAGATAAAGAAGACTGGTTGATATTTGGTGCAGAAGAAGAAAATGATGAAGACTATGCAGATTTCTTGGGAGAAATTCCAAGTGAGATGGAAGACTTATGCCATGAGTTAAGTCTTTTGGAGAAGAGACTAGAAAACTAGAGAGTAAGTATTCATACTATAAAATCAGAGTTGAATGAAAATGAGGAAGTTGTCATGGATGCCAAACATGAAAAAGGAGTTGTCAAGGACATTGAGTTAAAAATAAAATAGAGTGGACCATTGGTGTTTGATGATTTGAATAATTCCGATGAAAATTTATTTGCAGATCCAAAAAAGTGTGAAGTGAATTTAAAATAGGAAATTGTCTATAAAGATCAAACTGAAGTGAAAAGGAATAAGGCCTCGATGTCTCATGAAGATGAAGTTATATTCTTGTTACAGTATGGATCTATTAAGCATAAGATTTTCTTGAAAAGCAGTGAGGAAAATGAACATGTGGAGTGTCATTTCAAACTTGAAATGTTATGTGAAGTGAGAGATTACAAGCAATATCAAATTGTTGAGATAGCAAATGAAGTTGGAAAGGAAGCAAAAATCAGAGTTTTTGAAGGATGTTAGTGGGAAAAACATTTCTATATCTCATATGGTTATGATAAGAGGCATGAGAATAAATATTGGGTAGAAAACTATAGTGTTTTTACTCAGAAGCAGATCCAGTCACAAAAGAGTGATGTTTATTAGTTAGAAATTGAATTGGATAGAGAAATAGAAGAGTTATGGAGACTCATGAAACATTCCAAGAAAATGTATAGAAGACAGAGGAAGGAGGTCAATTGCTTAAGCTCATTGAATGAAAAATATGTTATAGGTGAAAATAATGGTAGATTGCAAGATAAAGGATGGAAGCCTGGTAAGATAAGACTAGTAATGAATTGTGATGATAGCAAAGGCGGTGGAGAATTACAGCACAAACTTTGGGATCTAGGAGGAATGAAGACTAAATGCATATGTCCTGGAGGTCATAATATTTTCTACCTTGGGAGTCTGATGCATGAACATTTTCTCACTAAGGCCATATGAATTGTAAATCAAACCTTAGGGTTTTGATCATTTTCCCAAGAGGGGTTTTCCTGTAGAATATTTGTACTAAATGATAAAGGTGATAGGCTAGAAATTAGAAGGTTCTAATTAGTGTTGATTTAGATCAGTTAATTGAGGGATGACTCAAGGAAGTTGAGAATTGAGTTGCTGGAATGTAGCAGTCAGTTCATGACTCGTTATTTGGATAAGATAGGAATTCTATTTTTAGAAGTCAGTTACAGGTTTTTAGGAAAATGTTATGAGAGCTGTCAGTATTTTTCCATGCATACAAATGTAAGCCTAAGGAAAAAAAGAGGGGGCGACTTTCGGTAGTGATAGAGGGACTCGAGAGGTCCAAAAGAAAGGAGAAGGTCAGGCCATAGGTAGCTGAGCTAAGATCTCAAAAAGTAAATCAGAGTTTGTTAATTATGTATAGTTTCAGTTAATCAAAGAAAAGGCAGATTTTTCCATTACATTGTGTGTATATGCATCTGTGTGTCAAGTATGTATTGGATAAGGAGAAAACTCTTTGTTTTGTGAGTTATTTGACTGACTGTATGAAACCATGTTCAAACTATGAGAGTTTATACGTCTTGGTATATCGATATAGATACATAATTGCATATTCAAGGAGGAAGAGTCCAATCGAAGGACTTGAGGAACGAAGGATAATGGTAAAATGATATCAGGTTCAAACCATTAGATTGTGAGGAGAGGAAGGTACAAGTACCGTAGATTCATACTTGAGATGATTATAATCACTGTTGATCGTTGGCTAGGAGAAAATCGATGGGCGTAGAATGGTTGGTTAACGACTTTACAAAACATACAGAAGAGACCCATTATCGAATTGATTGACAGTTGAAAGAGCACATCGCAATCAGAGAGGTGCAGGAGTTAACTACCTCTTGGCATTGCGATGGGCTGCGATGTGTCAAGCTCTGATTGTCATGACATTTGGAAGTCGTACATTAAAACAATTTTTTGTGGATTGTGACGAGGGTTTAAGCTCAAGAGTTGAGGTCACATCGTAGTGTTATATGGTCTAGCACAAGCTCTATTGCTTAGATTGCACAAGTATTGAGTGCTAGTGGATTTAGGTGGAAAAACTGGTGGAGATCACTAAACAAAAGGAGTGTGCCATAAGTAGCAGAGGATAACTATTTTAGCTCTGCACAATTTTGTTTATGTATAAAACCTTAGACCCGAGAGGTAAAATTCTAATGGTTTTTCATTTGAGTAAAATGTGTTAAGATTGGAAGATAGTGTATTGGTTCATATACACTTATAATGATTCTCACATGAAGGCCTTAGAAGGATTTAGGCCATCAAGGCATCTATGGTTTCCCTGCACTTTGTTTCTCCTTTGATTGACATGACAGTCACGCTGATGCAATCCTCTCCTGACCACACCCCCATTGTCGAGGATGATGCGTCTCCTAGCCCTGTTTCCACGCATCCTATTCAACCCATTTTTGAAAAAGTGGTCGCACAAGTACAATCTTTGGTCAGTCCAAATCTCCTTTTGGAGGGGGATTCGTCCTTCAACCATGTCATTAGAATTTCTAGTACTTCACCTTTTGAACAAGAAAGAGTTTTACTCTCCCCGAGTACTCTCCCTTCAAGTCTTAGAGAAGTTCCCTTTGATTGGGATGGTCTTGTGGGGTATCCAATGCCTCCTCCTATGTTTTTTCAAGTAAGAGACAGTATCTGATATATCATGGAGACGGTAACCTTCGCTCTCACTTTACCCTCCTCGACTTGGAGAGATTTGGGTTTTCCAAAGCTTGTGTCAGCTATTCGTAAGATGCTGACCTTTCACAGAAGTCCAACACGGGAGCCGTGCCCTCCCCCATGACATGCTGCCTAGAAACCTCTCAACGAGTCTAATTTAAGCTCTTTTTTGACTCGTCTAAAAAGATAAAATATTGCCGAGTGAATTTTTCCCTTTCACACTCATTAAATTGGACTTGAAAGGTCGTGAGTCTTAGTTAATCTCTTTTCCGACTTGTTTTCAAAAAGCGAAAATATTGTCGAGTGAACTTGTCTCTTTCACACTCGTAAATTGGATTTGAAAGGACATCTATTTGGTACAATTTTATCCCTTTTTCAAACCAAGTAGACTGAGATTATGAAAAAAGACATTTTTTGGTGTTAAGTGGTGATTGCATCTCATGCCCTTGCTTGTAGTATTGAGCCTATTGTCGGTTCTCGATTTGCGTTATAAACCATTTTCCTCAGCAGTTTTTTCATCCTCAAACAAGAAGAGCCTTGTTCATATCCTTCGCAACTTGACACCCTATACACAGAAGGGAACATTCCCCTGAGTCTCCATCTCTCGCATGCACCCCCCTTGCATTGAGAATTTGTATGTTTCACTGTTGGAACTAGTTTTTCTTACTTGCGACACTCGTTTCCTCCTCTATATCATAGAATTCATTTGACTATAAAAAACAAAAAAAGACGGTCGGGAAGGGAGTATTATCTTATATTGGTAGCAGTCATGTCACCTTTGAACATAACACAAAATTTTTGAGTCCACTTGTCATCATAATTTTCAGTTTAGCATGACCTTAGGAAGATGAACTCGCTACAGAGAGTTTACTCCCCCGACTGGTTACTCTTCTAGTCCCTATGGAGAATTTGATTGATGCCTCCTGAATCTCATGGTTTCATCATTGAGTCTATGCTGCCAGAGTCCTCCATATGTCTCATGCTCTTGTTCAAAGGATGTTTATCAGCTTGTATCGACCATTCCTCAGAACTCTTGACTTTGCATATTGGCCATACCCTCAGTTTGTCTCAGAATCACATGAAGTTGTAGTCACATTGTGCACCCTGGTCCTACTTTCCTCATTGGCAGGTAACTTTGAACTCAATAGTCGACATTCCATCATTGGTTGTTGACTAGGTGGTTTCCCTTGTGCTTGACGGCAAGACATATATTCACACATTGGGATTAGTGCAGTGTCTTGGATGCCATTATCCTTATTGGTGGTTTCCTCGCCTTCCTCAGCAGTTTTCCTCATTTGCTGCTATTCAAAGGGTATTTTTCGTGTACTGCTTGCACCTGGCACACACAAAAGATGCACAGGGTCGTTGGTTCATGAACATGTTCTTCGTCTGATTTCCTCCAAATCATCAATCTCATGCTTTGTACCTCGTGCTGAATGATGAGAGATGCCTTAATAATCACATTTCAGCGGGTCTCCTTCCATCGACTTCAGCTCATCTATTTTGGAGACGAGACCTAGAGTCCTATGAGTACCTAGAGGCTTGCATTCATTAGGTAGGTTCTCTCACCATCGATAGTTGAGAATACATCAATGTCTCCTGATCGATGGATTCTTCAAGTGTTCGACCTCGACTCCTTTATTCACACTTGTAAGAATGTACTCAGTGCCTTGATACCTACTTTCATCATCGGTAGGTTGTCTCGCATTTGTTAACGATATGCCTCAATGATCGGTAATCAAACAAAGTCTCACTGTGTTCGACCTCAACTCCTTTATTCACATGATGTAGACTCACACCTTTGGCAGATTGTATAGAAGACTTGAAGACATCAGTTTGTAGCCGCATCTTTCCTGAGTTGTTGCTACCTTTTCATTGGACCAGTACTTGTGTGACTTCAGTGATCATGGGAGATCAGATTGTACTCCATTGTATACAGATATATTCAGATTGATTTTGAGACTGGTTTTACTAGGCCTTTCTCGTGACTATGACAACCTTTTTCATGTAACCACATTCGTATTTTCCTATTCATGGCCATGGATAGTTGTTTGGTATATTTTCACATGGATCTGCAGTGTAATTCAAATTGGCAGTCATGTATGCAAAGTAAGTACAAATTGTGATGAGCAACTAGGTCTTCCAGTTGGGTCCCCATTAATCCACTTCTGGGTTTTTATAATGTATTTCGGCCATCGCAGATACTCCTCAGACCTCACACATTAGGGGGCATTTGCTATAGCAATATTTTCCTCACCCCATGCAATCTTGCACAGAGGGCCTTTTCCCATGTCCCTATGCAGACTTGAAGTCCCTTTTTGCAAATCCCAGAGATAAAAACATGATTTTTCCACATATATGTGCCCTGCCTATATCACAACACGTGTATACATAGGTTGCACCACTACAACCTGCATACATCGAGAAATGTGCCCAAAATTAAAAAATGGTGTCGAATTTCCATGTCACGTCACGAGATCAATGATCCTTGGCCTTCCATATACCAAAAACATTCAGAATTGGCCCTTTAGTTCCACTTGAAGGCTATAAATGGGCCAAATACGAGCTATGGAAAAGAGGAGAAATAATTCAACTTTGAGAGCAAAGTTACTCTGGAGAAATTATTCACTTCACATTGAGTATGCATCCCTTTGTCCTTTAAGTCTAAACACATTGTTCAGCCCCCAAGTTCTTCCCTTATTGATTGAGAACTTCATTGTCTCTCTTATATGATCTTGCCTTTGGTGGAGGATTGAAGTGGTGGAGGCCCAGCTGGAAGGAACTTGGTTTCTCGGTTCTGAACCATGCTAACACAGAAGTTTGTAACTCATTCACTACTGCTGATTATATCTTAATAGAAATACTTTTTTTTCGTCCAATTAATATATCACAAATATTTGAATTATTATTCCATGGATGTATTTGTTATGAATGTTTATGGATTATGCTATTGAATGTGCTAACATCATATATTATCACCATATGCTTGTGTTGCTTGGTTGTTGAGGACTAGTTGCAGGTATATTGCTTTGGGTCAGGTACTCAACGGTGGACTTCATCGAACGTCTCGACGAGGTAGGCGTCTTATCTTGTCTTGTTAGTGTATTTTATTATATAAAATACTTGAGATTAGAGTTGATTTCTGCAGTCATTTACGTCTATTGTGGTTTACCCCTAGACATAGAGAGATTTTCCTCGTAACACTTAGTATTGTCACAATTTCCAATGACTGTATTAAAGGGTTCATAGAAAAGTGTGATGCAGGAGATAAAATCACGTGCAGAGTCAACAACAATAGAGTTGATCAAAGTGACAAATGATAAAATGGCATTGTACAAAAAATACAAAAAATTTATGATGGAGCAAGAGGAAGCCGAACTTAAAGCATAAAGGATACAACAGGTGATCCAGAAGGTGTATAGTGACAGTCCAAATGTGTCTATGGAGGTAAATGCCCCTTTATAAGAACACGTTATGAAGATTAGTGAATCCATTCATGGATTCTGGACGAAGATTATTGATTTGCAAGCATGCGAGAGATCAAGTATGCCATCGAAAGAAAGAGAGAAGAGAGAGAACATAGTTGCAATGACAGTAGAAAGCATAAAGAACATGGATGAAGAATGTGTGATACTTTATTAACAAAGGACACAAGCATGGACTACACTACTGGAGAATGCAAAACTAAAAGAATTAGATCATAAGCTACATAATTTGCAATAAAAGGCACAAAATATTAAAGACACGATGAATACTCTACCAACAAAGGAAAAGATGGTTGGCTTAGTGAAGAACATGCAAATAAAGTATGATATAAATCAAATCATGGTTGAGCAATAGATGTTGGTGCAGAAGTTAGAGCCACTGTAAGAAGAAGAATTCAAGGTAACAAAAGAAATCGTAGCAGTATAAGGAAAGGTGAAGCAAGCAGTACAAGAGAGTGAAGAGAAGCTGTAGACTCCTATCACTGTGCAAGCTCAAGAAGAGATATCGATGCGGGAAGTAGAAGAAAGGGAAAATATCACATATGTAAGGGAGAATTTTGAGAAGCTTGTTGTGACACTGAATACAGTGGAACAATAGAATTGAGTGGCTCAGGACGAGCCACAGATGAGTTTCGGGGGCCTATTGGAGTAGGTCATTTTGGGACAAGTTTTCAGAATCGCGCCACATGAATAAACTGGGCGACAAGTCAGATAAGGAGCAACGTGTGCAGAAGAAAGGAAGAAAATTAACACATTTCCATGGGTTAGCGTGAGCGGAAAGAAAAAGCTAGTTAGGAGTAGTTAGACTTTTTGGTCCATTTTGTAACGGGCTAATCCCTAGTGTCAATGTATAAATATGTAAGGGTTTTTGGGTAGAAGAGATGATAATGATCATATGAGTAGTCTGTTAGTGCTTAAATTTGCAATAGAAAAATTTAGACCTTTGGCCAAGTTTCAAATTCGACAACGCATGTGAAAAAGACAAGGGTGCTACCGAAAGTGTTGCCTTTATGTAGTGGATGCACAAAAAAAATTGCAAGGATCCTAGTGTCAGAATCTAATTTTTTTTTATGATTTGAAATTTTAGTCTCAGACTATATCTAGTTTTATAAAGAACTTCTAGGTTTTTATATTCTTTATTAAAAATCATGGCCTTTAAGGGAAATTTGATTTCATAGGTTATTAAGCACTGGGAACCAAGCCTACGTCACAAGCACCAATTGTTAATCTCAAGCACCGGCGATAACGCCCAAGAGTAATTATTGTCATATAAAAAATATCGGGCCTATCACTTGTCAAGGCCCAATCTCCAAACATACAACCAAGGGATAAATCACCATCACCAATGATCAACCAAGGAGGCATCCCATGAAGGGAGCATAGTAGTGCACAATGCGTCAACTATCTATGGGATTTTTTTCCATATAAAGTGTTGTGAATTATTATGTTTGTTGCAAGTGGGATGTACATGCAAGCCCAAGTATCAATGTGCTCGGAATCTAAAGTACCGAGAGATAATTACAGGTGTTGAATGCAAAGAAAATATTGAAGTCACAATCCTAGTGATGCCACACATCGTGCACAATAAATCATGCGACTAGGTGTTGATAGAGAGCGTTAAGCATCCAAATGCCAAGTTATCGACAACGCCACGATGGAAGGAGTCCAGAGGCCCGATAAGGGACTTTGGGGGCAAAGAATTGTGTGTTCTTTACATGTGAATCTGCAAGCATATGTATTTATGATTCCTAGTTATCAGATATTTATGATAACCTTGATTGTCAATTTGTTGTACTCTTTGTTTTCATCTTATTTTAATCCTCCTACTTGAATAAATTACAATTTTTTAGAATCAATTGTTGTCCATAGATTATAGATTCTTAATGTAGTGAGACTCATTGTATCTTCCTATCATTTATGGGATTTGTTCAAGTATTTTTATTCATTTTCAGAAAGAGTTTTTGTTAATCGAATATTCAGTCTTATGGATATGCAATGTTGATCCATTTTAGGTCACTCTGTAGTTCATATGTGTTTCCCTATATTCTTCAACCTTCATAATGTGCATCAAGCCTGACTGAAAATTGGTTTAAATACCTCTGATTCATAGGATGTTAATATATGACTCCATGCTCAATGGTCTTGATCACTGATCTACATGGGTCTTAGTCCATATTTTTTCCTCTCCTTTCTTATTTCAGTCTATCTAATCCACCAAACTTCATAAAAATAACACAATGTTCAATATGTGTTGGGCATTCCCTCTTTGAAATCAGAGGTCATCTTCTAGTGTTAACATCTTTTAGCAATGTTTCTGGAGACAGAATTGAATATCTTCCCTGGGTGTAAGAAAATGTTCATATCTAGCTCTTAATGGTGAACATGATTTAGGCACACATTTTGACTACAAATTATTCACTTGGCGACTCCATGAAAGAAGAATCCAGTGGAGACTCCACAGTTTCAAGATGTTAGATACTTGAATGGATGATATTTTGGCTCGAAGGTTTGCTCCATTTAATTTCTCTGCTATCCATGGTTTTCCTAATGTTGCACCTATCATGGATGAGGAGTGGGGAGATTTCCTTCCTAAATTTAGAGAAGATAAAGATGACAATCCCGCAGATCATTTTCTTAAATTCCATGAAGTCATGCATCATCTGGGTATACATCATGAGGATTTATTAATGAAGATGTTCACGTACTCATTACAGGGAGATGCACAGGAATGGTACTGATCCTTTCCTCCTTATAGTATATCCTCTTTAAAGGAGTTTCATACATGTTTTCATAATCATTGTAGAGGACTCTTTCTAGCTGAGCTTTTATTTGAAAATTGTTGTGGAGAATTTGAGTCAAGTCTTCAACATAAAGAAGTTTGTTCTGCTTATAGTGAACAAAAAATGGAATTTATTGATAATGGAAATTTACAAGAGAGTATTTTCTCTTTTCCTATTCCTAATGAACTAGATCAAGACTCTAATAGAGAGATTGGTAGTTTTCCTCTTGGAAGTTATGAAAATATGCAGTCTTCTTTAAAAAAATTTGGGAATGAAGAAGAGGCTTTTCAAAATGTTTTTGATTATGTAACTGTTGAAGATATTTCTCAAGTTAACAATGTCTAAGACCATTTTGACAGTTTTTCATATTAGCATGTTTATGATGTATATGAAGACATGCTAACTTTGATCCTTGATAAAAAAGAACGGTTTTCTTTTCAGCAGATTCTTGTTACATAGTTTCATACAAAAATCATCATTCAAGAGGATTTTGAGAATTATTCTCAAACCATAAACTATGATGATCCTCCTTTGTTTGATGACTATGAGAAAAGTGATGTTGAAAGACAAAAAACAATTAGTTCTCCTTTTTTCTGGAAATGTTGAACTGCAGTTTCATGAATTAGGCGGGTCAACATATGACATTTGTGAATCTGATTCACATAAATGAAATGAACAAGACATTTTAGTTGATATGCAGGAAAATACAATGTTATCTCTTGGTCTTAACAATGAAGAATGAATTGGTAATTATCAACCATCAAGGTATGGTTTTCATTTTTTCCAAGATCCAATTGTGGTTTTCATGGATTTAGTTTCTTCAAAGATCTCTAATGTTGCAACTTTCGGTATGAAAACTAATTGTAGATGTAAGTACAAAATTCCCATGATATCTTTGCTACAAATATCATTTTCTTTTTGTGCTTTTTTGCTAAGTTGCAAACAAGAAAATAATTTCATTATTCAATTGCTTGCTTGGTTGCATTGGAAACTCGCTTACACATGATCAAGCTGAATTCAACTAGTTAAGAGTAGGAGGTGTGTCAAATAAGTTCATAGTTTGAGCATTTACTTTTCATATTCAGTTTGATTTGGTGTTCTATAGATTAGATAGTTAATAAAGACTCCATAGCCCAATGGAGACATTGGTAAATTTCTTTTCAATTTTTAGTTTGGTTTTTCAGTATGCAAGATGGTTTGTCTTTAGTTGAGCAAGGTAAAGTTGCAGGTTGCAGGAAAGAAAGAAGGCATTGGTCTGTGTGTTCTTGGTGCGTCGCAGGGAGAAAACCATCCCTAGTTGGAGCCAGTGTTAGTGCTTAAATTTGCGGCAGAAAAATTTAGACCTTTGGCCAAGTTTTCAGATTCGACAATGCATGTGACAAAGACAAGGGCGCTACCGAAAGTGTTTCCTTTTTGCAGCACAGACTTTTGCAGTGCATGCACAGAAAAAATTGCAAGGAGACTAGTGTCAGAATCTATAATTTTTTTATGATTTGAAATTTTAGTCTCAGACTATATCTAATTTTTAAATGTTTTATAAATAATTTTGATGATTTTATATTCTTTATAAAAAATGATGTCCTTTAAGGCTAATCTGATTTCACATGTTATTAAGCACCGAGAACCAAGGCTACATCACAAGAACCAAGTGTCAAGCCCAAGCACCAAGGATAACGCCCAAGAGTAATTATTGTCATGTAAAAAATATTGGGCCTATCACTCGTCAAGGCCCAATATCCAAGCATAAAACTGAGGGCTAGACCACCATCATAAATGATCAACCAAGGAGGCATCCCATGACAGGAGCATAGTAGTGAAAAACACGTCGACTATCTATGGAAATAGTTTTCCATATAAAGTGTTGTGCATTATTATGTTTGTTGCATGTGGGATATACATTCAAACCCAAGTATCAATGTGCTTGAAAGCTAAAGCGTTAAGGGAGAATGCCATGTGTTGAATGCAAAGAAAATGTTGAATTCATAGTCCCAGTGATGCCACACATCGTGCATAATAAAGCATGCGACTAGGTGTTTATAGGGAGCGCTAAGCATCAAAATGCCAAGTGCTCAACAATATCAAGATGGAAGGAGTTCAGAGTCCCGAGAACGGAATTTGGGGGCATAAACTTGTGTGTGATTTATGTGTAAACCCGTGGGAATAGGTATTTGTGATTCTTGGTTATCATATATTTATGAGAACCTTGATTATCAGTTTTTGGTACTCTTTCTTTTCATCTTATTTTTATCCTTCTACCTGAATAAATTACAGTTTTTGAGAATTAATTGATGTCCATAGATTATAGATTCTTAATGCAGTGAGATTCATTGTATCTTCCTATTATTTATAGGATTTGTTAAAGTATTCATTTCCAGAAAGAGTTTTTGTTAATCAAATATTCAGTCTTATGGATATGCAGTGTTGATCCAGTTTAGGTCACTCTGTAGTTCATATGTGTTTCCCTATATTCTTCAACCTTCATAATTCACATCAAGCCTGACTGAAAACTAGTTTAAATACCTATGATTCATAAGATGTTAATAGATGACTCCATGCTCAATGGTCTTCATCA
>JASDQU010104515.1:112399-155898 GCA_032191745.1 Picea mariana
TTGAGGAGCGAGAGTTCTCAAGAGGAGGTTTTGTGTGAAGAACCAAGAAGAAGATACACCAATAGTTGACTTGGTACTGGGGACAAGTACTACACTTGTTTCAAATATAGAAGAGGTTGGTTGCAGCTCACAAGTTGGATCAGAATGATTCCACAGAGAGAAGGAGAAGAGATGACCACTGAGGGTTATCTTGAAGGTTCAGAGAGGAGTCACAATCAGAAGAAATAAATCAGCAGATGATTCCAGTAGAATACTAAGCATGGAAAGTCTTGGTGTGGTATCTACAGATAGGTTGATGGAGTCAGATTGTAGAGATGGATTGTTTGTAGTCCATGATAAACAAAGAAGAGTTCATGTAGAAAAGAAGATTGTGGTTGCTGATAGTCATGGTTAATATTCTAGGAGAGAATATAAAAGATCAATTCAGGATAAGCTTGATAGGGAATTAGCTGAAATGCAAGTGAAGTTGGAGGTGATGAGAGAATTTGTACAAAGAAATATGGAAGGCCATAGATATGGTTGGGTTCTTTAGAAGAGAAGAATCAAGTGGAGTCAGTTACAAAGTAGGTTGAGATATGAAACAAGAGTTCAGCTAGAAGAAGAACTCAGAAGAGATGAGTTGCAATGTAGAATGTATGCTGAGGAAGAGGTTTACTTATGTGAACTTGAACAAGGATCTATTCTTGGTAAATGTGGTGATGAGGATGAAGACATGGGACTAGCAAATGGTTTCATGGATCCTTGGAAGGATGAAAGCCATTTGAGAGAGCTGATGTTTAGGACAACAAAAGAGGCTATGGAGCCTTATGATTTTGAAACTAATGATTATTGTATGCTTGTAGGTTGCTCAAGTATGGGAGATGATAGACAGTCATCTGACAATTTCTTAAACCTAGAAAAGAAAATGACTATTCCTAGTCATATAGGAGTTTTGAAGAAGAATTATGGCCAAACGAAGAAAGATTTTCAGCTGAAGGACATTCAGAAGACAAGTGAAAAGGAGTATGACAAAGAATTTGTTGAATTCAAAGAAAGATTTAGTAAATTAGAGAAGTTGATTCAATAGAGTAATAAAGATGAGTATTATGGATGGGTGATGAAAAAGAAGAAAGTGAAATGGTATGTATTGCAACAGAAGCAAAGACTACAATCATTAGCTTTGAGGAAGGATAAAGAGCTCAAAAAAGTTGAGTTTGAGCAAGGATTGATAAAGCAGGAAGAAGTTCGTTCATGTGGACATGAATAAGAAAGTTTTCTTAGGAAAACTGATGAAGTGGATATACAATTCAAGAACAATTTAATGAAGTATTATGATAATGACAGTCAGTTAAGAGAATTGATGAAGAAATCATCAAAGGGGAGTGAAGAGTCTCATGATTTTAAAACTAATGTTTTGTGTGTGAATGCAGGAAATATTGAAGCAGGACAACTATCTCATGTTGTCACAAAGGAAGAGGAAAGCATAATTCTGTCTTTTCAAGAGATGAAAGAAGATTCATGGAATCTTATGATGAAGGAGGAGAAGGAGTAGTTGTTGAATACTGTTGCGAAAGATCTTGTAAATATTGGACAATTATTCCAGGTTGATGCCAAAGAAGAGAATCTACTGAGTGTTGTTGTATATGATAATCAGTTACCGAAGGATGTTAATTTTGAAGACAGTCAAGATAAAGAAGACTGGTTGATATTTGGTGCAGAAGAAGAAAATGATGAAGACTATGCAGATTTCTTGGGAGAAATTCCAAGTGAGATGGAAGACTTATGCCATGAGTTAAGTCTTTTGGAGAAGAGACTAGAAAACTAGAGAGTAAGTATTCATACTATAAAATCAGAGTTGAATGAAAATGAGGAAGTTGTCATGGATGCCAAACATGAAAAAGGAGTTGTCAAGGACATTGAGTTAAAAATAAAATAGAGTGGACCATTGGTGTTTGATGATTTGAATAATTCCGATGAAAATTTATTTGCAGATCCAAAAAAGTGTGAAGTGAATTTAAAATAGGAAATTGTCTATAAAGATCAAACTGAAGTGAAAAGGAATAAGGCCTCGATGTCTCATGAAGATGAAGTTATATTCTTGTTACAGTATGGATCTATTAAGCATAAGATTTTCTTGAAAAGCAGTGAGGAAAATGAACATGTGGAGTGTCATTTCAAACTTGAAATGTTATGTGAAGTGAGAGATTACAAGCAATATCAAATTGTTGAGATAGCAAATGAAGTTGGAAAGGAAGCAAAAATCAGAGTTTTTGAAGGATGTTAGTGGGAAAAACATTTCTATATCTCATATGGTTATGATAAGAGGCATGAGAATAAATATTGGGTAGAAAACTATAGTGTTTTTACTCAGAAGCAGATCCAGTCACAAAAGAGTGATGTTTATTAGTTAGAAATTGAATTGGATAGAGAAATAGAAGAGTTATGGAGACTCATGAAACATTCCAAGAAAATGTATAGAAGACAGAGGAAGGAGGTCAATTGCTTAAGCTCATTGAATGAAAAATATGTTATAGGTGAAAATAATGGTAGATTGCAAGATAAAGGATGGAAGCCTGGTAAGATAAGACTAGTAATGAATTGTGATGATAGCAAAGGCGGTGGAGAATTACAGCACAAACTTTGGGATCTAGGAGGAATGAAGACTAAATGCATATGTCCTGGAGGTCATAATATTTTCTACCTTGGGAGTCTGATGCATGAACATTTTCTCACTAAGGCCATATGAATTGTAAATCAAACCTTAGGGTTTTGATCATTTTCCCAAGAGGGGTTTTCCTGTAGAATATTTGTACTAAATGATAAAGGTGATAGGCTAGAAATTAGAAGGTTCTAATTAGTGTTGATTTAGATCAGTTAATTGAGGGATGACTCAAGGAAGTTGAGAATTGAGTTGCTGGAATGTAGCAGTCAGTTCATGACTCGTTATTTGGATAAGATAGGAATTCTATTTTTAGAAGTCAGTTACAGGTTTTTAGGAAAATGTTATGAGAGCTGTCAGTATTTTTCCATGCATACAAATGTAAGCCTAAGGAAAAAAAGAGGGGGCGACTTTCGGTAGTGATAGAGGGACTCGAGAGGTCCAAAAGAAAGGAGAAGGTCAGGCCATAGGTAGCTGAGCTAAGATCTCAAAAAGTAAATCAGAGTTTGTTAATTATGTATAGTTTCAGTTAATCAAAGAAAAGGCAGATTTTTCCATTACATTGTGTGTATATGCATCTGTGTGTCAAGTATGTATTGGATAAGGAGAAAACTCTTTGTTTTGTGAGTTATTTGACTGACTGTATGAAACCATGTTCAAACTATGAGAGTTTATACGTCTTGGTATATCGATATAGATACATAATTGCATATTCAAGGAGGAAGAGTCCAATCGAAGGACTTGAGGAACGAAGGATAATGGTAAAATGATATCAGGTTCAAACCATTAGATTGTGAGGAGAGGAAGGTACAAGTACCGTAGATTCATACTTGAGATGATTATAATCACTGTTGATCGTTGGCTAGGAGAAAATCGATGGGCGTAGAATGGTTGGTTAACGACTTTACAAAACATACAGAAGAGACCCATTATCGAATTGATTGACAGTTGAAAGAGCACATCGCAATCAGAGAGGTGCAGGAGTTAACTACCTCTTGGCATTGCGATGGGCTGCGATGTGTCAAGCTCTGATTGTCATGACATTTGGAAGTCGTACATTAAAACAATTTTTTGTGGATTGTGACGAGGGTTTAAGCTCAAGAGTTGAGGTCACATCGTAGTGTTATATGGTCTAGCACAAGCTCTATTGCTTAGATTGCACAAGTATTGAGTGCTAGTGGATTTAGGTGGAAAAACTGGTGGAGATCACTAAACAAAAGGAGTGTGCCATAAGTAGCAGAGGATAACTATTTTAGCTCTGCACAATTTTGTTTATGTATAAAACCTTAGACCCGAGAGGTAAAATTCTAATGGTTTTTCATTTGAGTAAAATGTGTTAAGATTGGAAGATAGTGTATTGGTTCATATACACTTATAATGATTCTCACATGAAGGCCTTAGAAGGATTTAGGCCATCAAGGCATCTATGGTTTCCCTGCACTTTGTTTCTCCTTTGATTGACATGACAGTCACGCTGATGCAATCCTCTCCTGACCACACCCCCATTGTCGAGGATGATGCGTCTCCTAGCCCTGTTTCCACGCATCCTATTCAACCCATTTTTGAAAAAGTGGTCGCACAAGTACAATCTTTGGTCAGTCCAAATCTCCTTTTGGAGGGGGATTCGTCCTTCAACCATGTCATTAGAATTTCTAGTACTTCACCTTTTGAACAAGAAAGAGTTTTACTCTCCCCGAGTACTCTCCCTTCAAGTCTTAGAGAAGTTCCCTTTGATTGGGATGGTCTTGTGGGGTATCCAATGCCTCCTCCTATGTTTTTTCAAGTAAGAGACAGTATCTGATATATCATGGAGACGGTAACCTTCGCTCTCACTTTACCCTCCTCGACTTGGAGAGATTTGGGTTTTCCAAAGCTTGTGTCAGCTATTCGTAAGATGCTGACCTTTCACAGAAGTCCAACACGGGAGCCGTGCCCTCCCCCATGACATGCTGCCTAGAAACCTCTCAACGAGTCTAATTTAAGCTCTTTTTTGACTCGTCTAAAAAGATAAAATATTGCCGAGTGAATTTTTCCCTTTCACACTCATTAAATTGGACTTGAAAGGTCGTGAGTCTTAGTTAATCTCTTTTCCGACTTGTTTTCAAAAAGCGAAAATATTGTCGAGTGAACTTGTCTCTTTCACACTCGTAAATTGGATTTGAAAGGACATCTATTTGGTACAATTTTATCCCTTTTTCAAACCAAGTAGACTGAGATTATGAAAAAAGACATTTTTTGGTGTTAAGTGGTGATTGCATCTCATGCCCTTGCTTGTAGTATTGAGCCTATTGTCGGTTCTCGATTTGCGTTATAAACCATTTTCCTCAGCAGTTTTTTCATCCTCAAACAAGAAGAGCCTTGTTCATATCCTTCGCAACTTGACACCCTATACACAGAAGGGAACATTCCCCTGAGTCTCCATCTCTCGCATGCACCCCCCTTGCATTGAGAATTTGTATGTTTCACTGTTGGAACTAGTTTTTCTTACTTGCGACACTCGTTTCCTCCTCTATATCATAGAATTCATTTGACTATAAAAAACAAAAAAAGACGGTCGGGAAGGGAGTATTATCTTATATTGGTAGCAGTCATGTCACCTTTGAACATAACACAAAATTTTTGAGTCCACTTGTCATCATAATTTTCAGTTTAGCATGACCTTAGGAAGATGAACTCGCTACAGAGAGTTTACTCCCCCGACTGGTTACTCTTCTAGTCCCTATGGAGAATTTGATTGATGCCTCCTGAATCTCATGGTTTCATCATTGAGTCTATGCTGCCAGAGTCCTCCATATGTCTCATGCTCTTGTTCAAAGGATGTTTATCAGCTTGTATCGACCATTCCTCAGAACTCTTGACTTTGCATATTGGCCATACCCTCAGTTTGTCTCAGAATCACATGAAGTTGTAGTCACATTGTGCACCCTGGTCCTACTTTCCTCATTGGCAGGTAACTTTGAACTCAATAGTCGACATTCCATCATTGGTTGTTGACTAGGTGGTTTCCCTTGTGCTTGACGGCAAGACATATATTCACACATTGGGATTAGTGCAGTGTCTTGGATGCCATTATCCTTATTGGTGGTTTCCTCGCCTTCCTCAGCAGTTTTCCTCATTTGCTGCTATTCAAAGGGTATTTTTCGTGTACTGCTTGCACCTGGCACACACAAAAGATGCACAGGGTCGTTGGTTCATGAACATGTTCTTCGTCTGATTTCCTCCAAATCATCAATCTCATGCTTTGTACCTCGTGCTGAATGATGAGAGATGCCTTAATAATCACATTTCAGCGGGTCTCCTTCCATCGACTTCAGCTCATCTATTTTGGAGACGAGACCTAGAGTCCTATGAGTACCTAGAGGCTTGCATTCATTAGGTAGGTTCTCTCACCATCGATAGTTGAGAATACATCAATGTCTCCTGATCGATGGATTCTTCAAGTGTTCGACCTCGACTCCTTTATTCACACTTGTAAGAATGTACTCAGTGCCTTGATACCTACTTTCATCATCGGTAGGTTGTCTCGCATTTGTTAACGATATGCCTCAATGATCGGTAATCAAACAAAGTCTCACTGTGTTCGACCTCAACTCCTTTATTCACATGATGTAGACTCACACCTTTGGCAGATTGTATAGAAGACTTGAAGACATCAGTTTGTAGCCGCATCTTTCCTGAGTTGTTGCTACCTTTTCATTGGACCAGTACTTGTGTGACTTCAGTGATCATGGGAGATCAGATTGTACTCCATTGTATACAGATATATTCAGATTGATTTTGAGACTGGTTTTACTAGGCCTTTCTCGTGACTATGACAACCTTTTTCATGTAACCACATTCGTATTTTCCTATTCATGGCCATGGATAGTTGTTTGGTATATTTTCACATGGATCTGCAGTGTAATTCAAATTGGCAGTCATGTATGCAAAGTAAGTACAAATTGTGATGAGCAACTAGGTCTTCCAGTTGGGTCCCCATTAATCCACTTCTGGGTTTTTATAATGTATTTCGGCCATCGCAGATACTCCTCAGACCTCACACATTAGGGGGCATTTGCTATAGCAATATTTTCCTCACCCCATGCAATCTTGCACAGAGGGCCTTTTCCCATGTCCCTATGCAGACTTGAAGTCCCTTTTTGCAAATCCCAGAGATAAAAACATGATTTTTCCACATATATGTGCCCTGCCTATATCACAACACGTGTATACATAGGTTGCACCACTACAACCTGCATACATCGAGAAATGTGCCCAAAATTAAAAAATGGTGTCGAATTTCCATGTCACGTCACGAGATCAATGATCCTTGGCCTTCCATATACCAAAAACATTCAGAATTGGCCCTTTAGTTCCACTTGAAGGCTATAAATGGGCCAAATACGAGCTATGGAAAAGAGGAGAAATAATTCAACTTTGAGAGCAAAGTTACTCTGGAGAAATTATTCACTTCACATTGAGTATGCATCCCTTTGTCCTTTAAGTCTAAACACATTGTTCAGCCCCCAAGTTCTTCCCTTATTGATTGAGAACTTCATTGTCTCTCTTATATGATCTTGCCTTTGGTGGAGGATTGAAGTGGTGGAGGCCCAGCTGGAAGGAACTTGGTTTCTCGGTTCTGAACCATGCTAACACAGAAGTTTGTAACTCATTCACTACTGCTGATTATATCTTAATAGAAATACTTTTTTTTCGTCCAATTAATATATCACAAATATTTGAATTATTATTCCATGGATGTATTTGTTATGAATGTTTATGGATTATGCTATTGAATGTGCTAACATCATATATTATCACCATATGCTTGTGTTGCTTGGTTGTTGAGGACTAGTTGCAGGTATATTGCTTTGGGTCAGGTACTCAACGGTGGACTTCATCGAACGTCTCGACGAGGTAGGCGTCTTATCTTGTCTTGTTAGTGTATTTTATTATATAAAATACTTGAGATTAGAGTTGATTTCTGCAGTCATTTACGTCTATTGTGGTTTACCCCTAGACATAGAGAGATTTTCCTCGTAACACTTAGTATTGTCACAATTTCCAATGACTGTATTAAAGGGTTCATAGAAAAGTGTGATGCAGGAGATAAAATCACGTGCAGAGTCAACAACAATAGAGTTGATCAAAGTGACAAATGATAAAATGGCATTGTACAAAAAATACAAAAAATTTATGATGGAGCAAGAGGAAGCCGAACATAAAGCATAAAGGATACAACAGGTGATACAGAAGGTGTATAGTGACAGTCCAAATGTGTCTATGGAGGTAAATGCCCCTTTATAAGAACACGTTATGAAGATTAGTGAAGCCATTCATGGATTCTGGACGAAGATTATTGATTTGCAAGCATGCGAGAGATCAAGTATGCCATCGAAAGAAAGAGAGAAGAGAGAGAACATAGTTGCAATGACAGTAGAAAGCATAAAGAACATGGATGAAGAATGTGTGATACTTTATTAACAAAGGACACAAGCATGGACTACACTACTGGAGAATGCAAAACTAAAAGAATTAGATCATAAGCTACATAATTTGCAATAAAAGGCACAAAATATTAAAGACACGATGAATACTCTACCAACAAAGGAAAAGATGGTTGGCTTAGTGAAGAACATGCAAATAAAGTATGATATAAATCAAATCATGGTTGAGCAATAGATGTTGGTGCAGAAGTTAGAGCCACTGTAAGAAGAAGAATTCAAGGTAACAAAAGAAATCGTAGCAGTATAAGGAAAGGTGAAGCAAGCAGTACAAGAGAGTGAAGAGAAGCTGTAGACTCCTATCACTGTGCAAGCTCAAGAAGAGATATCGATGCGGGAAGTAGAAGAAAGGGAAAATATCACATATGTAAGGGAGAATTTTGAGAAGCTTGTTGTGACACTGAATACAGTGGAACAATAGAATTGAGTGGCTCAGGACGAGCCACAGATGAGTTTCGGGGGCCTATTGGAGTAGGTCATTTTGGGACAAGTTTTCAGAATCGCGCCACATGAATAAACTGGGCGACAAGTCAGATAAGGAGCAACGTGTGCAGAAGAAAGGAAGAAAATTAACACATTTCCATGGGTTAGCGTGAGCGGAAAGAAAAAGCTAGTTAGGAGTAGTTAGACTTTTTGGTCCATTTTGTAACGGGCTAATCCCTAGTGTCAATGTATAAATATGTAAGGGTTTTTGGGTAGAAGAGATGATAATGATCATATGAGTAGTCTGTTAGTGCTTAAATTTGCAATAGAAAAATTTAGACCTTTGGCCAAGTTTCAAATTCGACAACGCATGTGAAAAAGACAAGGGTGCTACCGAAAGTGTTGCCTTTATGTAGTGGATGCACAAAAAAAATTGCAAGGATCCTAGTGTCAGAATCTAATTTTTTTTTATGATTTGAAATTTTAGTCTCAGACTATATCTAGTTTTATAAAGAACTTCTAGGTTTTTATATTCTTTATTAAAAATCATGGCCTTTAAGGGAAATTTGATTTCATAGGTTATTAAGCACTGGGAACCAAGCCTACGTCACAAGCACCAATTGTTAATCTCAAGCACCGGCGATAACGCCCAAGAGTAATTATTGTCATATAAAAAATATCGGGCCTATCACTTGTCAAGGCCCAATCTCCAAACATACAACCAAGGGATAAATCACCATCACCAATGATCAACCAAGGAGGCATCCCATGAAGGGAGCATAGTAGTGCACAATGCGTCAACTATCTATGGGATTTTTTTCCATATAAAGTGTTGTGAATTATTATGTTTGTTGCAAGTGGGATGTACATGCAAGCCCAAGTATCAATGTGCTCGGAATCTAAAGTACCGAGAGATAATTACAGGTGTTGAATGCAAAGAAAATATTGAAGTCACAATCCTAGTGATGCCACACATCGTGCACAATAAATCATGCGACTAGGTGTTGATAGAGAGCGTTAAGCATCCAAATGCCAAGTTATCGACAACGCCACGATGGAAGGAGTCCAGAGGCCCGATAAGGGACTTTGGGGGCAAAGAATTGTGTGTTCTTTACATGTGAATCTGCAAGCATATGTATTTATGATTCCTAGTTATCAGATATTTATGATAACCTTGATTGTCAATTTGTTGTACTCTTTGTTTTCATCTTATTTTAATCCTCCTACTTGAATAAATTACAATTTTTTAGAATCAATTGTTGTCCATAGATTATAGATTCTTAATGTAGTGAGACTCATTGTATCTTCCTATCATTTATGGGATTTGTTCAAGTATTTTTATTCATTTTCAGAAAGAGTTTTTGTTAATCGAATATTCAGTCTTATGGATATGCAATGTTGATCCATTTTAGGTCACTCTGTAGTTCATATGTGTTTCCCTATATTCTTCAACCTTCATAATGTGCATCAAGCCTGACTGAAAATTGGTTTAAATACCTCTGATTCATAGGATGTTAATATATGACTCCATGCTCAATGGTCTTGATCACTGATCTACATGGGTCTTAGTCCATATTTTTTCCTCTCCTTTCTTATTTCAGTCTATCTAATCCACCAAACTTCATAAAAATAACACAATGTTCAATATGTGTTGGGCATTCCCTCTTTGAAATCAGAGGTCATCTTCTAGTGTTAACATCTTTTAGCAATGTTTCTGGAGACAGAATTGAATATCTTCCCTGGGTGTAAGAAAATGTTCATATCTAGCTCTTAATGGTGAACATGATTTAGGCACACATTTTGACTACAAATTATTCACTTGGCGACTCCATGAAAGAAGAATCCAGTGGAGACTCCACAGTTTCAAGATGTTAGATACTTGAATGGATGATATTTTGGCTCGAAGGTTTGCTCCATTTAATTTCTCTGCTATCCATGGTTTTCCTAATGTTGCACCTATCATGGATGAGGAGTGGGGAGATTTCCTTCCTAAATTTAGAGAAGATAAAGATGACAATCCCGCAGATCATTTTCTTAAATTCCATGAAGTCATGCATCATCTGGGTATACATCATGAGGATTTATTAATGAAGATGTTCACGTACTCATTACAGGGAGATGCACAGGAATGGTACTGATCCTTTCCTCCTTATAGTATATCCTCTTTAAAGGAGTTTCATACATGTTTTCATAATCATTGTAGAGGACTCTTTCTAGCTGAGCTTTTATTTGAAAATTGTTGTGGAGAATTTGAGTCAAGTCTTCAACATAAAGAAGTTTGTTCTGCTTATAGTGAACAAAAAATGGAATTTATTGATAATGGAAATTTACAAGAGAGTATTTTCTCTTTTCCTATTCCTAATGAACTAGATCAAGACTCTAATAGAGAGATTGGTAGTTTTCCTCTTGGAAGTTATGAAAATATGCAGTCTTCTTTAAAAAAATTTGGGAATGAAGAAGAGGCTTTTCAAAATGTTTTTGATTATGTAACTGTTGAAGATATTTCTCAAGTTAACAATGTCTAAGACCATTTTGACAGTTTTTCATATTAGCATGTTTATGATGTATATGAAGACATGCTAACTTTGATCCTTGATAAAAAAGAACGGTTTTCTTTTCAGCAGATTCTTGTTACATAGTTTCATACAAAAATCATCATTCAAGAGGATTTTGAGAATTATTCTCAAACCATAAACTATGATGATCCTCCTTTGTTTGATGACTATGAGAAAAGTGATGTTGAAAGACAAAAAACAATTAGTTCTCCTTTTTTCTGGAAATGTTGAACTGCAGTTTCATGAATTAGGCGGGTCAACATATGACATTTGTGAATCTGATTCACATAAATGAAATGAACAAGACATTTTAGTTGATATGCAGGAAAATACAATGTTATCTCTTGGTCTTAACAATGAAGAATGAATTGGTAATTATCAACCATCAAGGTATGGTTTTCATTTTTTCCAAGATCCAATTGTGGTTTTCATGGATTTAGTTTCTTCAAAGATCTCTAATGTTGCAACTTTCGGTATGAAAACTAATTGTAGATGTAAGTACAAAATTCCCATGATATCTTTGCTACAAATATCATTTTCTTTTTGTGCTTTTTTGCTAAGTTGCAAACAAGAAAATAATTTCATTATTCAATTGCTTGCTTGGTTGCATTGGAAACTCGCTTACACATGATCAAGCTGAATTCAACTAGTTAAGAGTAGGAGGTGTGTCAAATAAGTTCATAGTTTGAGCATTTACTTTTCATATTCAGTTTGATTTGGTGTTCTATAGATTAGATAGTTAATAAAGACTCCATAGCCCAATGGAGACATTGGTAAATTTCTTTTCAATTTTTAGTTTGGTTTTTCAGTATGCAAGATGGTTTGTCTTTAGTTGAGCAAGGTAAAGTTGCAGGTTGCAGGAAAGAAAGAAGGCATTGGTCTGTGTGTTCTTGGTGCGTCGCAGGGAGAAAACCATCCCTAGTTGGAGCCAGTGTTAGTGCTTAAATTTGCGGCAGAAAAATTTAGACCTTTGGCCAAGTTTTCAGATTCGACAATGCATGTGACAAAGACAAGGGCGCTACCGAAAGTGTTTCCTTTTTGCAGCACAGACTTTTGCAGTGCATGCACAGAAAAAATTGCAAGGAGACTAGTGTCAGAATCTATAATTTTTTTATGATTTGAAATTTTAGTCTCAGACTATATCTAATTTTTAAATGTTTTATAAATAATTTTGATGATTTTATATTCTTTATAAAAAATGATGTCCTTTAAGGCTAATCTGATTTCACATGTTATTAAGCACCGAGAACCAAGGCTACATCACAAGAACCAAGTGTCAAGCCCAAGCACCAAGGATAACGCCCAAGAGTAATTATTGTCATGTAAAAAATATTGGGCCTATCACTCGTCAAGGCCCAATATCCAAGCATAAAACTGAGGGCTAGACCACCATCATAAATGATCAACCAAGGAGGCATCCCATGACAGGAGCATAGTAGTGAAAAACACGTCGACTATCTATGGAAATAGTTTTCCATATAAAGTGTTGTGCATTATTATGTTTGTTGCATGTGGGATATACATTCAAACCCAAGTATCAATGTGCTTGAAAGCTAAAGCGTTAAGGGAGAATGCCATGTGTTGAATGCAAAGAAAATGTTGAATTCATAGTCCCAGTGATGCCACACATCGTGCATAATAAAGCATGCGACTAGGTGTTTATAGGGAGCGCTAAGCATCAAAATGCCAAGTGCTCAACAATATCAAGATGGAAGGAGTTCAGAGTCCCGAGAACGGAATTTGGGGGCATAAACTTGTGTGTGATTTATGTGTAAACCCGTGGGAATAGGTATTTGTGATTCTTGGTTATCATATATTTATGAGAACCTTGATTATCAGTTTTTGGTACTCTTTCTTTTCATCTTATTTTTATCCTTCTACCTGAATAAATTACAGTTTTTGAGAATTAATTGATGTCCATAGATTATAGATTCTTAATGCAGTGAGATTCATTGTATCTTCCTATTATTTATAGGATTTGTTAAAGTATTCATTTCCAGAAAGAGTTTTTGTTAATCAAATATTCAGTCTTATGGATATGCAGTGTTGATCCAGTTTAGGTCACTCTGTAGTTCATATGTGTTTCCCTATATTCTTCAACCTTCATAATTCACATCAAGCCTGACTGAAAACTAGTTTAAATACCTATGATTCATAAGATGTTAATAGATGACTCCATGCTCAATGGTCTTCATCACTGATCTACATGACTCTTAGTCCATATTTTTTCTTGTCTCCTTTCTTATTCTAGTCTATTTGATCCACCAAAATTCATAAAAATCACACAATGCTCAAGATGTGCTAGGCTTGCCCTCTTTGTAGTTAGAGGTCATATTCTAACACTAACATAGTTTGTGAGTGGGAAAAATAATAGTAGTTGTGTGAAGAGTGAGGCAGAGTGAGCTAAGTGTGCACTGTATGCGTGAATGACAAGGGAATTTTGGGGTATGACTGAGATATCTTGTATGAGTTCAATGCACACCTTTTGTAAGATGATGTTGAATAATAATATAAGAATCATGTCATTGTGTATGTAGCCTAGTTTGGGGTGAACCATGCTAAATCTTCGTGTCATGATGTATCTTGTGTTGTGATGTGTCCTTTTCCATTTTTTTTATGGTCCACATATATTGTATGAATGGTTAATATGACTATGTTATATGCTGTTATGTTTCTATGTGCATGATGATGGTATAATGAATTAATGTGAAGTAAGACGAATATGATGAATGTCTCCCATTCCTCCACGAATGCGGAAACCTTGTTCCTACATTTCCCATAGGTACCTTGGGTGAGACTTCACCTTCTGGTAGATGATGCTAAAAGGGTCTATATCCTTACGGTTTTGTTGGTGATTTAATGTTGAACCTCGGGTTTTCCCACTGCATGCCAACAACCTCCTTAACACTAGAAATAAGAATATGGTGAAGCTCTTGATTGATATAAAGATCCAGGCCAAGAAGAGCAAAGTAGATTATTTTTTCAACATTCATTTGCAATCCAAACTCATAGAAAAGGCCATGTTAGGTAAGCTTCGACAAGAGGTGCATGGCCATCCTCATCCATACCCTTCAGGATGGGAGAATAAGGATGTTGAGTTGAAAGTTACCAAATATTTTAGGGTTAAATTTGTCATTAGTGCATATTTTCTTGATGAAGGAGAGGTAGACATGGTACTAGTTGATATATGTGGTGTAGTGTGGGAAAACCCATTTATGTATGTAAAGGATGCTATTTTCACAAAAATAGCTAACAAATACTACTTGATCAAGGATGGTAAGTCCTTCAACATCAATCCACACAAGGATAATCCCTGGCTCTCTTTGGAAAATGGCCATAAATAAAGAGACTAATTAAAGTTAAGAAATAAGTGTGTATTTTTTTCATTGAAATAGAACCAATACGACTGTACATGCAAGCCCTTTATTTTGACCCTTGAAATATACTTCATTAATTATCATGTGTTATTTGTATGATGTGATTTTAATGATGGGAGTAGAGCCATGTGGGTTGAGTTATAATGACAATGTGTTGAAAATAATGTGAAATGCATTCTAAATATTCATATTGTGGAGCCCAAGGCCACGGTCAGACAAGTGAACGCTTATGAGTCTTGGTGGTGGGATAGGATTATCATGTGGTTGTTATGTTTCATGATGTGCTAATTTTTATGTAAAATTGTGTATAAAAATAAATTTATTAATACAATATCCACCCAAAAGGTTGCTCGAGGAAGAAATATGGGAAATATGATACCACAAGTGGGGAAGAGGAAAGGGGGTGGTTGGGTGATTTGGCCTTGTCCTTTGAGAAGTACTACCCTTGCCCATGCTTCTTGATAAGATTTCCCATCAATATTTGAGTTGTGTATGTGTACCAAGTAAAAATTGTCTTATACTTGGCAAGAGAGTAGATCTCATGCAATAAAAGGTCCCTCCTTGTCTTTTTCATGATTATACATTTGTAGGTAGGGGGGGAGGCATTTTCCCTTTATCCCATGAGAATTTCCCTTTTTTTGTTTATGGAGCAACCTGAGTGAAACCATTGTTTTTTATGCTTGCAAATGGAACAAGTATCCCATGGAATTGTGGCTTGTAAGAGCTTATGAAAGTTGGGGACTTGCTACTGAAAATATGAGAGGAAATGGGATGTTTTTTAGGGAAAAACCATGATAGGAATATCCACATTCCTTGAAGGAAGAAACTATAAACCTGCAACCTTATTATTGTTGATCATTTATTTTTTTTGGGCCAAGTGTGTTCTCTTCTAGGTTATTCCTGGAAGGAAACCAATAGTTGGATTCTTTCTGCTTGAATTGAAGAGCACTAGAAGGGAAGAAGATCTTTGAGGCACTACTTAGCAAAGAAAGGGGATATCTTCCTTGTGTTGTGTAGGGTAGTGAAAGAGAGTGCCATTGCTAATTGATGGTTGGATGAGGGCACTAAGTAATCAATATTGAACAAATATACTTTATCATGAGAGTAATGGGTTTGGTTGAGTGAGATTAGAGTCTCGTGGGAGCTTCCTTCGCCCTAGTGGTATCATGGTTTGGATTGGAGGTGGAGTCTATAGTTGAGTCCTATGATTGATTGGTCAATAGATCCTTATAAACCAATTTAATGGACTTGCACTCATTCACAAATATGTGATCTTATCTAGATCTTGTACAATGCTTTCTATTTGTTAATGAATTGAATTAAATGGGTGACTGATGAATTCATAATATACAATGTTATTTCCATTACATATTTATACTTGCAAATGAATTTTGTATATGATGTTAGAGGTTTTATATAGCCTCGTATATGGTTAATGAAGTAGATTAATCTTGGTGGTAATGCTCGATGGCCAAGGAAGTCATCCAAGGATGCTAAAGTACAAATGGAGAAAGACACCATAAATTATAAGAAGACATCATTGTGTAGAAAAATAACAAGTTGATTATAAGGAGTAAGTAAGAATTATGGAAGATAGGAAAGGATAATTAGTACTATAGGGAGAAATTTGAGGAACTTTTTCCTCATCTCCTTTAGAAATAAAATATTTTAGGGACCAAATACTTAAAAAAAGAGGATGCATGATCCAAAATGGATCCCCATATATTTTTCATCCTTTTTGGTGTTGTACGGGGTGGAAAATCAGATTTGTGGACTTGTATGGGCCATTTTCAATCCCAATCATGAATCCCACTAAGTAGGGTCCAAATTGTAAATTCCATGTTTGAGGGATTAAACAATGTTTCAGGGTCAAAACTTGACTAAAACAATGCATGTATTTTCCGAGTTTTTATTCTCAATGATAGCTTCCCAATAGTCCAAATAACATCTTAATCAAAGTTTGTATGAGAAATTTATTCCCATGGTGAGTTGACCTATGCTTGACTAGTACCATATTATGAAGTGGATGCCATGCCAACTACCATTACTCACACATGTGGATACATTAATGCATGGAATTTAAATAAGATCTAGACAGTCTAAAACCTTAACCATATGACTAGTACCGGAATTTAAATGTGTGGAATTTAAATAAGATCCAGACGACTAGTACTCCAGGAAGTGGCTTATCAAACAATGATCAATGGAGTCTGGGGAATGCTTTACAGAGATAAGAAATCCATATGGCCACCTCTCTTGATATACATCAACACCTACTTCTTCATAAACACAAAACAATCTCATGAAGAAGTGGATGTAATACTATCGTACCACTTTGAACAAGAGAGGTTCAGGAGGCATGACTTGAAGAAGGTCGTCAAAGAGAGTTTCAACCAGCTAGGTGTTCCTTGGGGGTACACATAAGAGATTTGGGAAGAGGAAAATATACACTGTAACATAATAAATTCTGATGAAGTTGTCTTCAAGAGACAGGGAAAGCCCATAGGGAGGATTGTAGATGAAGAAAGAGCAAGAGAAGAGGCTAGAAAGAAGGCACAAGAAGAGGCAATGGAAAAAGGATCTATTGCATCCACATCTGTACAATCAGGATCTATTGAGGAAGAAGAATCAATAACATATAAGAAGAGGAAAAAAAAAGAAAAGGTATATAAGAAAAAGAATGACGTTGTTGAAAAGAAGAGGAATATTGCTGAAGAAGCTAAGGCCAAAGCCAAAGCAGATGCAACAACAACAACCACAGTAGAAGCAAGAGAAAAGGCAGTTTCCCAGAATGAAGCTGAACAAAAAACAACGGCCGAAAAGACGACAACAGATGCAACACCAACAATAGAGGAAACATAAAAGGAAGCTAAGGAAGCTACCGACAAAGCAACTAAAGAACAACGACAAAATAAGGGCGTTGAATCAAGAAACGATGGTGCTCAACCGATGGACACTGATATACCAGAGATATCAACTGCAAGTGCCAACGAGCACACACAATTCAACGGTCTAGGTTTGGGACTCTATACTCCATTCAGACCAAGTGAAGTACCCAACCTATAGAAATTCACGAACGACAAAGTGTCAGGAAATATTGTGCAAGAACAACTGAAGAACGTGCCAGTGACTAGGGGGGATTTGATCTCAGTTCTCATGAAAAATCCCATTATAGGAAATGCTAGTGAAGATTTGGTTTCCATAGCCTCCATTGGATCAAATTTCATGAACACCATAAAAGGTAATGTTTGAAAATTATACCAATAAAACCTGGAGAAAGAAGTAAGGATCAAAGATCTAGAGAAAAAGCTTCATTAGACAAAGATTGATGTGGGACACCTTAAAAGCTTCAAGGAAAGTATAGAGAAGGTCAAAACAGATCTAGAGGAAGCTATAATCGACATGTATGCCCACCTGCACATGTTATAGGATGTAGCCACCACCATCATCGATCAAGAGAGCAAGGTAAAAGTTAAGACTACATAGATGAACACCATACAAGAGGGTATATATGAAATAGATAGGTGGATTGTAGAAAATCTTCATGCACCATTCGAGCTCCCTCGCCCTTCAAGCATGGAAAGAGAAAATAATATATATTCATTGGAGCCTTTCCAACAAGCTAGACAAAGGGAAGACAAAGAAACAACTAGCTCAATGGTGATCTGTTCATGCTTGCACAAAGAATCCCAAGAATTGATCAAGATATTTTGACTTCCCTAGTTAGAAGAACTTGGAAAGAACCTCATAATGGAAGAAGTGGTCGATAAGATACAAGATAGCACAAGCCGTAGACGAGAAGTCAACGATTCAACCACAACAATGATGATGGAATTAATTGAGAAACATATTATACAACCAACCAAAGTCCATACTATGATTCAAGAATTCATGGCTACATTATCAAAGGACATACAGACCCTCAAAGACAACACATCCATACATGTTTTTTCCCTCGAGGAATTAATATACCACCAAATATCAACATTGTATGATCAACTGGAAATGTGGACAACATATATCTGGGACAAGAGTCCATGATAAAAGAAAAAATAACAAGTCGAAATTGTTGTGAACTACATTCTATTTTGTGTTTTTTCAACCACCCTCAATTTTCTCTTTCCCCCCTACATGTGTCGCGATCCTAGGCAAGGAATCTTAAAGGTCACCTTTTGTAACAATTTCTTTGGGGGGAATACAAGAAGTCACAAGGGAGTTAGAAAAAAATGTATAAATATGGGAAGAGGCCCACTTTGAAAGGGCTCTTCAATATTTGTACACACTCTAGAACTCGTTTTGGAGAAAATACTTGGTTAATGAATATTAAGAAGCCCTCAGGACCAGTTTTTGAAAGAGATAGGAAATTGCATGTGTTGTTGTTTTGTTGTGAACTATTTCAAGCGAAATGTATGTTGTTCACATGGGCTGTAAGGATATGCTTGCCTTTAGACTAACTTGATGCAATCTACGTCACTCTTGTAGACTTGTTATTCTTTCTTTTATTTTACATGTCCTGAGCACATGGGTTGTGATGTATGCAAAAATATAGTTGATACTTTTATGGTTATATATTTGTGTGCATGTGTTTCTAACTTTTCACTTTCATTACATATATCTGAGTGAGGATTTCCATTAGATTTTAGTTTCTTTACAACTCATTTCGTTACGATGGTCTGCTCCTAGCTAGGATAGGATAAGATAGTTTGGAAGTATCTTATATTCCTTTTCATACACAGTCTTAATCTACATCTTTACATTTCATAACCATTCATCTTCACCCTCATAACCATTAATGGCATCCGGGCCATAATCTGGAGGGTCTCTTAAACCAAATGATGCATAGTCTAATTGGGACTATGTATCAGGGAGTACCCCTTACTGTTGTTGGGAAATTATGCCCCAACAACAGTACCCACGATAAACCTTAGATTATTCAAGGTACAAGTCCAAGTCAACAAGTCATGAATAGATCAATTATATCTTATCAACAATCATCTCACTAAGAGAAAACATGTCACAAAGTGGGATTTGAGCTTGAGTGGGGAGGGTAACAAATTTTCCTAACAACCACTCCAGTTACACCCAACTAACAAGGATCATTTATACTTATATCCAACCTCATATTTGAAGCATTAAATATTACCCAAAATGCATGCATGTCCAATTAGTGGTCACTCTAGATTCTTCATAACTTATCACAAGGCAAGAGAGACTTATTCTAGGAGAGGTTGAAGGCTTACACACAAAAAAATGTTGTTGAATTCTTATTCCTCCAACAACATAAGCGAGAGACAATCAAGTAACTTGGACTACGACAACCCTTGTAAATTCCTAGTCAATGTTGGGAGGAAGTATCTATGAACTTAATCATGGAATTGCTTAAATTGAATAAAGAATTGTTATTTTGGTGGTGATGGAAAGATTCACTAAATATGCCCATTTTTTGGTCTATTTCATCCCTTATTAGCAAGTATGGAAGTATCAAAATTTATGGAGAATGTTCAAAAGCTTCATGGAAATCTAAAAATCATAGTCAATACAAAGACCCTATTTTCACTAGTAATTTTTCGAAGGAATTGTTTGCTATTATTTCCACTAAATTGTCTCATAACTCTATATATGATCTTCAATGAAATGGTAATATCAATATTATGTATAGATGTATTGAGGGGAATATTCATTTATTCACTTAAAATAAACAATCCTAATAGCTCAAATGGATTCCCTAGGAAGAATGATGGTATAACCCTACCTTCCATACATCCACTCGCATGACAACATCTGAGGCACTCTAGAAGTACCCACCCACCTTCATAAATTCATACCTACAAGGGATTTACATGGTACAAGTAGTATAGGATCATGTTCAATAATATAAAACATTCTCTAAATCCTAAAGGAAACTTTTCCTATGGCCCATAATCACATGAAAAAACAAACTGATCAACACAAATAATACTTGTTGGTTCAAGATTAGAGATTGGATCTTTCTAAGGCTTCAACCATACAAATAGTTATCTTTTATACAACAAAAAGGACAAAAATGTTGTACCTAAATATATATAGGCCACACAAGGTACCTCACAATATTGTTATCGTGGCCTACAAGTTGGAACTATCACCCTCCTTAAGGGTCCACCCAGTTTTCAAGGTATCATGCTTGAAGAAGGTTAATCCAAAAACAATTCTAGTTTATATAGATTTTAGATAGATGGATGAAGCAAGAAAAATCATATTAGAACCAAAGGTAGTGATTAATCAGTGAGTTAAAAAACTGGGAAATAGGGAAATCACTTTATCATAAAATGGAAGAATCTATCAAATATATGCTACTTTGGAAGATGAATAATTCATTAAAAAGTGTTCTTGGTTAACAAGCATTGATGGAAACATTTTTTTGAAGAAGGGGCATGTTATAACCTTAATACAAAGTAGGAGTAAGTTGGTTATGAATGGTTAACATGTGACAATTAAACCTTAATAACTATCTAGTAGTTTTCTATGTTTTGTATTTTATGTAGGTTGTCCTAATTAGGGTTTAGGGGGTTTACCGACCTAATTATGTCTATAAAGAGTATATATTCATTCATAGGAATCAATTATGGAATTCATATCTCCATTATTTGTATTATATATTTCTCCCTTGAAGTGGCTTCACTTTCATATTAAATACTTGGGTATACTGAATTTATTTCTATTTGGATCCACTCCATTCTTACTCTTATTATGCTAGATGACTTTGTTATTTCTATTATTGGGTCGGAACAACATAGAATTTATCAAATTTTGTTGTGTATGGCACCACCATAATTGATATCTAATTAACCTTGATTAGGATCTCATTAACCTAGATTGAACTACCATATAGATATAGATGTCATATTGATCTAGATCAAGGTGTAATCTAGAATTATATGCATGGATCCCTAAGTTTTCATGGCATTTATTGAGGTGGATTTGATTTTTTTTGGCTTACTAATAACTATTATGCAACTTCCCTCAATCATAGTTTCATATATTAATCAAGACATGAGAATACGATATCTTTTTTAATAATAATTTTGGGTTGTATTGCAAATAATTTGTTATGGAACAACAAAGGAGTTTAAAAATTATCCCACAACAAAGAAGGTTAGATTAAGTTTGGTCATATATTGGATATCAAGTGTACCAAAAAACCTAAACTAGTTTGTTGTGGAACTAGGCACAGACAATGATGAAAATGAAAGTAAAATGAAATAAAACTAAGGACACATGAAAACAATACATTAAACCATATCTTGTGAATGAAAGAGAGGGAAGTAACCAATTATGGATTTACTACCAACATAAACTAATATTCAAATCACAAGACATGATAGAAGAATAAAAAATGTTATACTACTCCAATGAAAAAGCATAAGATTACAAACATCACATGGAGGGATAGCTTTGTTGTAGCAAGGTGGGTTCCAATGCCTCTCTTTGGGAGGGTGCTTTGTCTCCTTGTGTGCTTCAACTACCAGATCTAATAGGAAATGTTTGAACTTATCAATGTTGGATGGACAAGAATAATATTTTCAAGTCTTATTGGAAGAATTATTTTCAAGTCTTAATGGAGGAATTATGATAGCATAACCTTACTTGCGTGGTGTGTCTTTAAATTCAACCCCGAGACCTTTATTAGTCCCTGTCGTAGGCATAGAGGGACTATAGCGATCGATAATTCGTTGACATCACATTAGTTTTTCCTTTGACCACAAATATTTTCATAATATCTATTGTTGGAGCTAGTGAACTAAAAACATTGAATTTTATATAATAAAAAGTACCATATATGTAGTGATCTGATTGGATAACAGATTGGAGGCCTTATTGCTAGATTCGCTATTCCCAATGTTTAATATGTTATCATATCCAAACTTTTTCATCGTCTACAATCTTTTTGAATCATATATTTTTCTTATGCGTTGCTTGAAGGTGGATTAATGCTAGCATTAGTTCGAATGTTTGTCTTCACATTTTTATGCTAGCATTGTCTTAGATCATATACGGTGTTTTTTTTATTTGTACTAATCATATTGAAATGTTTATATATCCAAGATTTATATTGATCGATAATTCCAAACTTTATAACGTCCTTGCCGCATGTATTTGTATTGAAATGTATTGACACTTTTTTTGAGGTGCTTGAATAAGCCCGACAGCTTAAATGTTTACATGATGCGAGGTCCTCCAACAGGCCTGACAACTTAAATGTTTGCATACAGTGAGGTCCTTAGACAAACTAACAGTCTTAAATGTTTATCTAAATACGCTTCTCGGAGTACATTTTTCCTCGAAATTTTCCATACAATGTTGCAGTGATTTTGCACAATATTTTTGTCCACCACCAGTTGAATAGGCATTGTATATTTCATCCTTCTTCTAGCCTTGCAATGAAATTTTGTCATCATTGAAGCTACATACATTGTTTACTGGTTCGGTGAGTGCTTCTTCTTCGCTGGTTCGTCGGTTGCTGCTTGTTTTTGTTTGGTTCACAATTCGACCTGTGCTTTTGCCTTTCATCGTTTCAGAGTAAGTTTCCATGCCATAGTTTCATTTTCTATTCTTTGTTTGTTGTTCAGTGTTTGCAGTTTGCAAGTAAGAATGTTTGCTTATTTCCACTGACATGCTCGACATATGTTTCCGGTTCCTTTTGTGCTTCGGCTGTAGTTTCGTAATCGTTGGAGATACATATGTTGTTTACTGGTTCGGTGGTTGTTGCTTGTTCACTGGTTAGTTGGTTCGTCAGTTGTTGGTTGTGTTTGTTTGGCTCGGGTTTACGCTTTGGGGCCCCGGGGCTGTAGTTGGGCATGTTCTTGCTTTCTCACTGGTTTGGTGCTTATTATTTTCTTTTGTTTGATTCGGCTTTGCAAGGTTGGGGTCCTGCGCTGATAGTTGGAGCTGTTTTTTTTTTTTTTTGGATTATTATTATTTTTTGGGCGCTTTACTATGTTCAGCCCTTACACCCACGAGTCAACATGCAGTTGTGTTATTTTCCCTGTTTGGCGAGGTTGATATCTGTTCTGCTATGATATTTTGTTGGTGCTTCAGTGTTGACATGAAAGAAAATAGTTGGATAAAAAATAGTTCGAGAAGTACATGTGAAATTGCAATATCCATTGTTTTTTTGTTAAAATAAAACATATGCAGGCTAAATTTATAAACCATGTATGGTGAAATGTGCCCATATGAAAATACATGTTGTTTTTCCTCTACACAAGCTGGTGTTCCCATGATACAATTTGTCTTGTACTTGAGATATTATATGTACAACAAAGATTCTGCAAAATTATATTTCCATGTCTAGAAGCATATCTGGGTAGTTTGCGACGGAAAACCAAAATATTGTATTGTGGGCACAACAGTCTGTGTAGAGGATAGAGAACATGCATTTCCATCGGTGGAATCATATCTAGATACTTTTACACGGAAAACCATAAATCATTTAGCTACGACCATGAAATTTTGTAATATTTTGTGGCTTGTAATATATTTTGGGCAGGGAAACAAAAATTACATATTTACAGCTATGGATGGAGAAGCGCAAAGATTCATGTTTCTGCCTATGTTTTAGAATATTCGTTGAGTCTCTTTTACTGTATGTACATATTACTTGTTCACACCTGCATACCAACTTCCATTCATGTTCATTGTATTTTGTGTGTTCCCACATTCAAACAAACAGAATAGCTAGAGAAAGCGACAGATTCTTGACTGCATCGGTTGAAGAGGAGATAGAAAGGTGCATGCTTGTATTGTTATTTCATATTGCGTTGTTTTGTATTTCATTTATTGTCTGTATATGTGTTCACCTAGTTTATTGTATGTATATGTTGCGTACCTTCCTACATAATAACTTATCTTCATTACATGTCTTCCTGCATGCTAACCTACTTCATGTTTGGTGTATTTTCGTTGCATTACTACATTTAAACAAACAAAATGGATGGAGAGGATGATGGACTCTTTGGCAAGAATGTAGATGAGGAATTACATAAGTGGATACTTGTACTCTTATTTCATATTCCAGTGTTCATTTTTTCATTTACTGTCTGTATATTTCTTGTGATTGTTCTGCTGCTTTGCACCTTTTTCTATTTATATATATTTTTTCTTCTTTTCTTCCTTCAAATATAATATATTTCTACGTATTCTCATGTGAATCGTATTCTGTTTGTTGTTACATTGGAATAAATAGACCTGTTTCTCTTTATTTTACATGTATGTCTTCATACTAACTTGCCTTCATGTCCATTGCATATTCGACATTGCTACCTTGGAAGAAACAAGTTGGTTGGATAGGAAGATGAATTGTTCTTTGCAACATTAGAGGGTTATGTGGTACAATCTTCGAAAATGTATACCGACCGTGCTGGTAAATCAAATATACAAACCGGGTGGGGGCATATAATATTAGACTAGAAAACGATGGCTTGGCAGCAATGGGCCTTTCTGCCCTCCCTATTTCTACTTTTTCCATTTTCTATTATCCCTTTTGTTTTCTAATTGATCTACTTAGTGGTCTTTCCGAAAATGCCTTGGTGCACCAGTTGGCGGAATAACGGTTTCACATCTATGGTCACGCTTCTACCTTATTCCATACTTAGCCACTTTGTCGATTGCTGGTGCTGAGTTGGCAGGTTCAAGATTTCTCCCCTGACTTTCGGGGGTCCGCGATATACAGATTGGTCATGGTGCCCCGCCCTCACGCCCTGTTTATTGTTACACATTTTTCCAGTCAAAAAAATCATATGCATACAATATTACGCTTGTTTAGTCCTTCTGATGGACAATATACAATGCATATGCTTGTTTAGTCCTGATGTTCATTAACACATGCTTGCATCAGAAAAATTTGGACTAGTGACATGGTCATGAGCAGTCAGTCATCCCAGACATTAGCAGACCGATAAGGACAAAGGTAAATATGCATATGCTCTACTCTTAGTACGTTTACCAAAAAAATATCCTTGATTATTTATTCATCTATGGATTGGTGAATATGTTGATGTCATCTGCAATACATGGTTTTCAGTTCACAAGAAGTATCAACAAGTACAAGCGAGACGTCGAACATAGTGCAAGTTCCACAGACTAAGAGGTGTGGTTGGAAAACTCTGGCTCCATAGTTCATCAAAGCTATGCGTGTACTTGTATATTTATGCCAGTGAAAGAAGAATACAAAAAAAAAATGCACACTACCATTCACTTTAGTTTTCCTGTTCAAAAATTGTCACTGGGTCTAGAGTTGTAACACCCAAAGTACAAGGACTTGAACAGCCACTGAACTGGACAAGTGTTCGTCGGGGACATAATGGTCGTCTATAGCACCTAATTGGACAAGTAAAACAAAACTAGATCCATTATGCGTGCTGGCATGATAGACAAGGAGGCCATGATGACAGTGACACTGACTATTCCTACACAACTTGTCTAGAAACATGCAGAAAAGATATTGTCGGGTAATGGGATATCCATTACAAATTTTAATATATTTCCCAAAACAGTATATGACCGTGGTGATTTTTATCGGATTATTTCGCTCAACGAAACAAGTATTGTGGAAAAAAATCCCATTGTTTGTTCAAAATATCATTTCGTCCCGGACGCGACAATGAGCCAGCTTGCATAGAGCAGTGATATTTACCCAATTGGAACCACTGGCGTAGCTATCACACTGGCGAGAAAACTTGGCTCACAACACATTCTCCATATAAAGGATGGAGAGTAGAACAATGACAAGGAAATGGTACCTCTTTCCATATCCAGTTTTGTCCTTTACTTTCGCATGTGCATGTATCTCGGGTAAGTTACACAAATATTGCACTGTTCCATGTTGCAGCTGCAACTGTTAGATACCTATTCAAATTTGTTTTCGTTCAATGAAACAACAATTGCATAAAGGACAATTTCCAATTATGCTCTTCAAAAATATAACAAAGAAAAGGGATGTTAGAGAAAGGATCTTTTGCACAACCCAGGCAACATTTGTAACAGAGTTGCGAGAAAATATAGTATAGAATCTGAAGAAACTAGATAGCTCTACAACTGTTGTGCGTATACATCCAAAAAATCATCCTCACTTTTCTTATACGTCAAATAACCTTCACCAAATTTTTGCGGCTTGTTTTATTTTTTTATGGGGGGGGGGGTGTGCAGTTGTGTATTATATTGTTCAATGTGTTAATTCCTATGCTCGCGTTCCCAGGTTGAAGGTGTTTTGGTTGCAGTGAATGCGTACTCGATCCCCTTTGAACCTATATGTGTGAAGTTCAACTCTCTTGCTTCTGCCTCCGCTTTGATAAGCGATGATACGATTGATTGTCTGCGATGCGGTGACAAATGTCCATATATATGGACATTGCCTCAATGCTTCCATCCAAACCGTGGGAAACACAACCAGTTATTGTATGGTTAGACAACCTCTGTTACAAAATGTTCTTCCTAAGTTGGCAGAATTGTCGTATGAAACATATCTACAGAAAAAGGAAAGCAATGTATACATGCTGCGCGACTTTCGGATACACAACAAATTTACCTTAAATGAGGACAATGCAATTTTTCATATCGGTTGAAGAAGGAAAAAAAATACATATCAAACTTTGGTAGGAAACAAAAATATCTCATGTGTCTCTGTAATATTTCTTCAACATCCAGATGAATGTTCGTTGGACTCGAGTACTTGGGATTGCATGCGCATAAGATTGTTTGGTCCAAAAATGGGAAGCATGGCAGAATATCCCATATATCCCATGGCCCTAGTGATTTTATACTGGGGACATATGCTAGATGTAAGAGAAAACGAATGCCGCGACATCTTTTCTTTGTATATCAAATTGTTTGATGCAAAGGTCGATGCGTCCTTCTCTATGGAACCTTGTGGAAACTTGCTTGTGGTCTGTTTGAAGTTTAGTTGGTTCTTGGTTGTATGCTTCGTCTGTCAATTTGTATATCGCATAACTCCAAGTGTTTTTTGGAGGACACAACACAATAGAAATGCAATTTTTTAGCCAGCTAGCCCGCAAATCCGCCTGATAATTTGTATGGCGTTGTGACACAAATGTAGTATGTGGCTTGTTTTAGAATTTTTCCTTGATCGATGAACTTGGTAAAATTAATCTCCTGGAATAATTTGAAATCAATGAATATATACTATGCAAAGTCCAATTGTGCTATCATATCAACAAGAGGCCCTTAAAATTTAAATTGGTCGTTGTTATGCTTGCGGTGATAGAATTTTAAAAAACTTTGTTTTGTTTCCTTCATTTTTTTTAAAATAAGCGATTTAACATCCTTTGATAATTTTATGTAATTAAATTGTACAATGTCAATCTTTAATATTAATAATTTAGTATTTGAAAATAATTTTTTTAGATAATGTTATATAGGATGACCATCCATAACAATCACAATCTTCAGCCCGCCAGTCCTGGAGTCCGTCTGTCAATTGTATATCGCGGAACTCTAAGTGTTGTTTGGAGGACACAGGACAATAGAAGTGCAATGTTGAGCTAGACAGCCCGCAAGTACACCTATCAATTTGTATATCACAGAACTATGGGTGCTATTTGTAGGGCACAAAACAACATAGGCTCAATTTTGAGCCTGCCAGCCCGAGAACCCGCGATCCAAAAAGTGGCTAAGTATGGAATGAGGGATCCGTACATGCTCTATAAAATCTCATGTCCATACTTTATAAAATTACATATTTAGTATGTATTGCTCATTTCTCGAAAAATTTCTAGGTGTGGAAGTTGGTGGATGCACGTGTTCAGATTTCCACTTACTTTTATATCACCAGCCCGACCGACCTTTTCCCCGTTTCAAATTGTACAAACTTTTTTGTCTAATTAACTTGTACAATATCAATATTTAATATTAATAATTTAGTATTGAAAATAATGTTTTTAGATAATGTTAGATAGTTGATAGGGATCACCATCCGTAAACAATCGCAATCTTGAGCCCGCCAGCCCTAGAGTTCGTCTGTCAATTTGTATATCACAAAACTCCGAGTGTTGTTTGGAGGACACAGAACAATAGAAGTGCAATGTTGAGCCAACCAGCCTGCAGGTCCGCTTGTCAATATGTATATCACGGAATTTTGGGTGCTATTTGTAGGGCATGGAACAATAGAGGCCCAATTTTGAGCCCGCCATCCCGAGAACCCGCGATCCAAAAAGTGGCTAAGTATGGAATGCGAGATCTGTACATGCTCTATAAAATCTCATGTCCATACTTTATAGTACATATTTAGTATGTATTACTCATTTTTCGAAAAAATTCTAAGTACGAAAATTGGCAGATTCACGCCTTTAGATTTCACTTACTTTTATATCATCATCCCGACCGACCACTTCCCCGTTTCATATTGTACAAAMTTTTTGGCTCATGGTTTTTTCGAATAGGCGAGTTACCGGATATGCGAGTTCAATATTGATAATTTATGTAATTAAATTGTTCAATATCAATATTTAATATTAATAATTTAGTATTTGAAAATCATGTTTTTTGATAATGTTAGATAGTTGATAGGGATGACCATCCATAAACAATGGAAATCTTGAGTCCTCTAGTCCTGGAGTCCGTATGTCAATTTGTCTATCGCGGAATTTCGACTGCTGCTTGGAGGACACAGAACAATAAAAGTGCAATGTTGAGCCAGCCAGCCCGCAAGTCCACTTGTCAACTTGTATATAGCAGAACTCTGGATGCTGTTTGTAGGGCACGAAACAATAGAGGCCCAATTTTGAGCCTGCCAGCCCAAGAACCTGCGATCCAAAAAGTGGCTAAGTATGAAATGAGGGATCCGTACATGCTCCATAAAATCTCATGTCCATAGTTTATAAAAGTACATATTTAGTATGTATTAATCATTTCCTCCGAGTGTTGTTTGGAAGACACAAAACAATAGAAGTGCAATGTTGAGCCAACCATTCTGCAAGTTCACCTATCAATTGGTATATCGTAGAGCTATGGGTGCTATTTGTAGGATACAGAGCAATAGAGACCCAATTTTGAGCCTGTTAGACCGAGAACCCACGATCCAAAAAGTGGCCAAGTATGGAATGTGGGATCTGTACATGCTCTATAAAAATCTCATGTCCATACTTTATAAGAGTACATACTTAGTATGTATTACTCATTTTTCAAAAAATTTCTAGGTGCGGAAGTTGGCGGATTCACGTCTTCAGATTTCACTTACTTTTATATCACCAGCCCGATCGACCGCTTCCCCGTTTCATATTGTAATAAATGAATATAAACTGGCCCAATTCCAATTGTCTTATCATATCAACACGAGGCCCTTAAAATTCAAATAGCCCGCAAGTCCGCTTTTCACTTTGTATATCATGGAACTTTGGGTGCTATTTGTAGGGCACAGAACAATAGAGGCCCAATTTTGAGCCCGCCAGACCGAGAACCCGCAATCCAAAAAGTGGCTAAGTATGGAATGAGGGATCCATACATGATCTATAAAATCTCATGTCCATACTTTATAAAAGTACATATTTAGTATGTATTACTCGTTTCTCGAAAAATTTCTAGGTGCGGAAATTGACAGATACATGTGTTCATATTTCTACCCACTTTTATATCACCAGCCCGATCGACCTCTTCCCCGTTTCATATTATACAAGATTTTTGGAATGCAAGTTTTCAAATACGTGGGTTTTTCTTTTAAATAATATATTTAACATCCTTTAATAATTTTATGTAATTAAATTGTACAATATCAATATTTAATATTAATACTTTAGTATTGAAAATAATGTTTTTAGGTAGTGTTAGATAGTTGATAGGGATCACCATCCGTAAACAATCGCAATCTTGAGCCTACCAACCATGGAGTCCGTCTGTCAATTTGTATATCGTGGAACTCCGAGTGTTGTTTGGAGGACACAGAACAATAGAAGTGCATTATTGAGCTAGCCAGCCAGCCCACAAGTCCGTTTGTTAATTTGTATATCGCAGAACTCTTGGGTGCTATTTGTAGGGTACAGAACAATAGAGGCCCAATTTTGAGCCCGCCATCCCGAGAATCCGCGATCCAAAAAGTGGCTAAGTATGGAATGCGGGATCCATACATGCTCTATAAAATCTCATGTCCGTACTTTCTAAAAGCACATATTAAGTATGTATTACTTGTTTTTTCAGAAAATTTCTTGGTGCGGAAGTTGGTGGATTCACATCTTTAGATTTCAGTTACTTTTTATATCACCAGCCCGACTGATCGCTTCCCTGTTTCATATTGTACAAACTTTTTTGTCTAATTAAATTGTACAATATCAATATTTAATATTAATAATTTATTAATGAAAATAATGTTTTTAGATAATGTTAGATAGTTGATAGGGATTACCATCTGTAAGCAATCCCAATCTTGAGGCTGACAACCCTGGAGTTCGTCTTTCAATTTGTATATCGCGGAACTCCGAGTGTTGTTTGGAGGACACAAAACAATAGGAGTGCAATGTTGATCTAGCCAGCCCGCAGGTCCTCTTGTCAATTTGTATATCGTGGAATTCTGGGTGCTATTTGTAGGCCATAGAACAATAGAGGCCCAATTTTGAGCCTGCCAGCCCGAGAACCCACGATCCAAAAAGTGGCTAAGTATGGAATGCGGAATCCGTACATGCTCTATAAAATCTCATGTCCATATTTTGTAGAAGTACATATTTAGTACGTATTACTCGTTTTTTGGAAAATTTCTAGATGCGGAAGTTGGCGGATTCACATCTTCATATTTCACTTACTTTTATATCACCAGCCCGACCGATCGCTTCCCCATTTCATATTGTACAAACTTTTTTGTTTAATTAAATTGTACAATATCAATATTTAATATTAATAATTTAGTATTGACAATAATGTTTTTAGATAATGTTAAATAGTTGATAGGGATTACCATTCGCAAGCAATCACAATCTTGAGGTTGCCAACCCTGGAGTCCGTTTGTTAATATGTATATCGCATATTTTCGAGTGTTGTTTGTATGACACGAAACAATAGGAGTGCAATGTTGACCCAACTAGCCCGCAGGTCCTCTTGTCATTTTTTATATCGCGGAATTCTGGGTGCTATTTGTAGGCCACAGAACAATAAAGGCCCAATTTTGAGCCCGCCAGCCCGAGAACCCGCAATCCAAAAAATGGCTAAGTATGGAATGCGGGATCTATACATGCTCTATAAAATCTCATGTTCATACTTTATAGTACATATTTAGTATGTATTACTCATTTTTTGGAAAATTTCTAGGTGTGGAAGTTGGCAGATTCACATCTTCAGATTTCACTTACTTTTATATCACCAGCCTGACTGACGGCTTCCCCGTTTCATATTGTAAAAAAATTTTGGCTAGCAGTTTTCCAAATAGGCGAGTTCAATATTGCATTTCCATTGTTCTGCTGCCTGCAAACAACACACTGACTTCCGTGACCCACAAATTAGCAAACAAATTGAAATAAAAGAATATATGCTATGTGAAATCTAATGGAACAATCATATGAATGAGAGGACATTAAAATTCAAATTCGTCGTTGTTATACTTGCAGTGAAGCTAACATTACAAAAACTTTACTTAAACATCCAAAAAATGATTTTCTTGTAACTTTTCGATGCTTTTGTTATACAAAAAGATCCTGGAAACTATAAACATCGCTGGTTGTATCTATTCCTCGATTGAAAAACATGTTAACATGTTTAGTGCACTCCATAGTTACTATTAAGACCAATTCTCGCTTCCGAAAATTGCCATCCGCTTTCTCTTTTCCCTCTCTTTTCCCTTTCTTTACTTACTTATTTTTCAGAAAATGTCTAGGTGTGGAATTTGGTGGATTCGCTTCTTCAGATTTCCATTCTTACTTTTATATCACCAGCCCGACCGACCACTTCCCTGTTTCATATTGAACAAAATTTTTGAATCGCAAGTTCCTACATAGGCGGGTTCAACATTGCGTTTCCATTGTTCTGCCTCCTGCAAATAGCACCTGGACTTCCATGATTTACAAATTAACAAACAAATTCCCCTTCATCTTGTATGCTTTCTCTTTCTATTTACTTGGTCCTTTTTCTGAATGTCTCATGCTTTTATATACAAAACCTGAAGTTCAGCAATATACAAATTTCCCTCTCGACATTGCGCTTTCGTTGTTCCCCTATGCACAAACAGCACCCGAAATTATGCGACATACAAATTGATGACTGATATTTGTCACTGAGATGCAATATGACCATCGGACCCTCACGTCTCCTGGGTATATCTTCTGCCCTTTTTTTTTGTAACCCGCCAGACTGCTTTCCATACTTGGGCATATCTTGGAATCTGTTTCACGGGTTGGCGGGTGGACGAAATGTACAATGCTTCATCACAATTCACCATCACCACTACCTTCGTAATTATTTCTAGATATGCAATAATTAAGCTTTAATTCTAGTAGTTCATCCTGCAAGAACCATTAATATTGGCATTAATGTCCGGAAGGCTGGAGAAGATTTGTCATTACTATGAATTAAACCAATATTTGCGGAGAAGAGTGTTATCCTTTCCAAGTATTCATTTCAAACATGATGCGATCTGTTTCATGTGCCGATGGGTTGGCACCTTTAAGAAATCTCTAATTCTTAATCTATATTTTCTGTCACCGCCACCTTCACACTTTTTTATAAAAATGTAATTAGTGAGCTTTAATGGTAACAACTCATTCCACATGAACCCTGGAGATTGTCATTGATCAAAGAAAGGCTCAAGGAGATATTCCATTGATACACAGTAAACCATAATTTGCAGAGGGTTATATTATCCCTCCCCAATTTTCATTTCAAACACTGTCTAGAGAAAACAAAAATTCTCGTTAAATTGTGGCAGCAGTTCTGTCCAAATACAGTAAACACATTCGAGCATAATGGCCAGAGGTTCCACTATTCCAGAGAATATTCTCACTAATCTCCCTCCGCCCAGGAGAAAAAAAGGAGATGGTCCCTTGGTACACCGAGAGATATATTTCAAGCCAAAGAATTCCAAGGAAACCCTGCCTTATCAGAGAACCTGCCCAGTTGCATTGATGGCTGGCACAGAGGTTGATGCCATGGATTCTGAGCAGGAAGAAGATGATCTGATGGGCGATGATACGACAATGGATGATCGTAATGCACAGACTGTTCCCACTCCTGCGCCCAAATTGAAATAAAACATAACGGGCTGAACTTCCCGGCTCAGTGATGGAGGTCATGACAACACCAAAAGGAGTTTCAGAAAAGAAACAAATGTTGAACGCAATAGTCTCTTTTCAACTCGAAAGTAGGAATTCCAGAAGTCCAAATTAGTCCATTCTGGGCAGAAGCCTTTCACTGTAAAGAAATGATATGTTGATGCTCCCAGAGATATATTTCAAGCCAAAAACATATTCACTTGCGGGACTATTGTCCTGTTATCTGGATATACAATTAACATCTTCGGGAATGAGGACCAGAACTCTCACTAGTGCAAGGCATATTTCTACTAGTTATCTCCTTCCACCCAGAATGGACTAATTTGGGCCTCTGAAATTGCACATGCAACCTTTGTCCCTAAATTTTTTTCGACTGTGCAAAGGCAGTTTCTAGTTGTGTCCTAACTTTTAGTTAAGGTCTATTCCATTTTCCTTGCAACGTTTTTCGCCATTCTTCCTCACGGGAAGCTTTTGAAAACTATGAATTTTACCACAGGATGATTCATCGAGGATAAAACTAGAAGGATCCTACATAATGTGGATCCCGTTCCTGTGTTTGTGGAAAACACGTTCAATGTTTTGGATCGAAGAACTGGGTCCAATTTCTAAGGATAGATGTACAATACTCGGTGTTTTTATTTTTTTTAAATGTATTTGCTATTAAAAAAATTTTCCTTGGAGTCTTCGTTATTGCTTCTTTTCTGGATTTAACGCCTACTCTCATTAGCATGGCTTGGTGGTCTTGTAGTTCTTCGATATTGTATTTACTTAAGTAATTTGTTCTAAGATGGAACATATAACAATTATATGAAAATGTACTGTGTCAATCCACCACTATTTTATGCAAACAAAAAATGGATTACACACAGTTTCAAACCAACATTCAATTCTATTCGCAATGCATATAGAACATAGCAATACTAAAGTACAATGTTGCAGCAAAATCGTCATTATTTTTTCTAGACATGCAATTATTAAGTTTTAATGATATCAACCCATAATGCAATAAATTTAATGCTTAAGTTAGTATGTTACAGTCATGGAAGAATGTATCAAGAACACACTTACACCCACACATTCCAATAAAATCTAATCTTCAACAAAGCATTCGCTAACAATTAGTAGAAAATGAAGTTTAATACTTAAGTTAATATGTTACAATCATGGAAGAATGTATCAAAAACATACTTACACCCACACGTTGAAATAAAATCTAATCTTCAACAAAGCATTTGCTGACAATTAGTAGAAAATGATGGTTTTGCAATAATGGGTCTTGTTTGAAACCAATTCGCTCAATAAAATCTAATCTTCAATAAAGAATTTGCTGACAATTAGTAGAAAATAATGGTTTTGAAAAAATGGTTCTTCTTTGAAACCAATTCATGCTTACGAAAACTTCCCTCCGCCTTTCTAGTTTCCCACTATTTTATCCCCTGTAGTTTCTCTTCCTGGTTAATCATTTTTTTTTTCCGAAAAAGCCTTTCTGCGCGGGTAGGAAGATTCACGCGTTTCAACCGAGCGCTTCCCCTTTCTCTAAATTGGCCCTCTCTTGTTCTGTGTCCTACAAGTAGCGCCTAGAGTTACACGATATACAAGTTGACAGGCGGACTTGTGTGCTGGCTGGCTCAACATTGCAATTCTATTTTTCCATGACCTCCAAACAACATTCAGAGCTCCGCGATATACAAATTGACACACGGGCTCCAGGGCTGGCGGGATCAATATTTCCATTGTTTACGGATGGAAAAGTGCTAACATGAGCCACATACTACATTTGTGTCACAAAAGTTATATTAAAGGGAAAATAATTTCAACTATAGTTTCGTTTCCTACAAACAACACCCAGAGTTCCACACTATACAAATTGACAGTCGGACTTGTGAGCTAGTTGGCTAAAAAAATGACTTGGGGTTCTACGATATACAAATTGACAGATGAAGCATACAACCAAGAACCAAGTAAAATCATGGATCGTATTCCTAGTCGTTGTTTTCTATGCCCACCACCTTCACACTTCTTTCCAAGTATATATCTTGGCAGGAAAATGGGATATCTGTTACAGATGTGAATATATTGGCCCTTTTTTTCCATCTTCTATACTTAGCCAAATATCCGTTTCTCTTTTCCATGAACACCTTTCTCGTCACTTATTCGTTTTTTCGAAAATGTCTGGCTGTGCGCATGGGCAGACTTGCGGATTCATGTTTGCACTTGTGCTCTTATATCGCGACACCGATCGACTGCTTCCCCATTCCATACCCAGACACTTCTCCGACCGCAGATTCCCAGTAGATGGGATCTAGATTGGACTTCTATTGTTCCATGACCCGCGAACAGTACTGTCACTTCCGCGATATATAATTTACAACCGGACTCATATCATACTGTCTTCCGTATTATGATCTACCTATCATGCCCTCTTCTGTGGTACACATTTTGCACTGAAAACTTTCAAGAAATACAATTTAACTGTTGGGTCCTCACGTCTTCTATGGAACTATTGTCACCCCATTTTGAAGCCTGTCTGTTCGCTTTCCATACTTCGCCATTTCTTCGAATTTCTTTCACGGATCGTCGGTTTGGCGGGTTCAAGAAATATTCAGTTCCTAATCATTGTTTCTTGTGCCCGTGCCCTTTTGCAATTAGCAATTACCAATTATATATAAGTTCTTATTTCTAGGCATGCAATTAGAAAGCGTTAATTTCAAACATCATAGAATGCCATTTGAGCATCGTTGGGTTTGTACGTTCACAAAAAATTCAATCCTCGCTTTTGAGAACGAGTCCGCCCGACCGTTTCCATATTCCATACTTAGCCACTTTCCTGGAATTCCGCAAATATACAAACCGGCTGCTGACCTACCCCATCATGCTCTCTTCCGTTTTACATGTTTTGCAGTAAAAAATTCCAATACATAAAATTTGACCGTGGAACACTCGCCTCTTCTGAGTATCCCCGTAACCCTATTTTGAATACCGTCCAACCATTTTCAGACCTTTCCATTTGTTCCTTTCTCTCCCCCGTCTTCGTGACCTTCACACTTGTTTGTTATAAAATAATTATATATATATATATATATATATATATATATATATCTTGTTTCTAAATATGAAATTACTGACATTTAATTCTAACATCTCATAATGCAGGAACCATATAGATTGTCATTGATGGGCGAAAGGCTCGAGGAGATCTCCTATTAATACACATTAAACCAAGATTTGTGGGGAGTTATATTATCCCTTCCTATTGTTGATTTCAAAATCATGAAATGTTGTTCGCACGTCATCGCCTTGGCACATTCACGGAACCTCCAATACTTAATTTCTCTTCACTCTACCCGACACCTTCGCATTTTTAAATATGCAATAAGTAAGATTTACTGCTAACAGTTCATCATGCACCACCCATACAGGTTGTCATTAATCATCGAAAGGCTCGAGGAGCTTTCCCATTCATAATCAATATTTAGCAGAGAGTTATATTATCAGCTCTAAGTGTTCATTTCAAACATCATCTGGAGCAAACCAACATTCTCATAAACCTATGGCATCAACTCGACAACAGTTCTGTGGAGATACATTGAACATCTTCGAGCACAAGGACCAAAACTTCCAATGGTCCATGGCATATTCTTATTACTCAACCTCTTCCGCAGAGAACCAAGTAATTTGGACCTCTGGGATTGCTCGTGCAGGCTGTGTCCCTGAGGTTTTTGACTGTAAGGACCTGGTCTCTTGTTGCGCCGATAAATTTATTTCAGACAAAAGAATTATTCCACTGCGGGACCACTCTTTTGTTTCTTTGTCACCTCAAGTCTTCCACCAGATGTTAAGATTGTTGGAGCCAACATTGACGTTCAGAGGAGAAGATTGAAAATAGTTCCTAGCAAAACATAATAATGGGTTGGACCTATTGCCCCATTTTTTCGAAGACCCGATTCTAGTTCCTGAAGATATCACAAGCTTGCAGGTTAGTTCATTTAGAAATCCATTCCATGAAATTGCTTGGTTGTTTACAACAATAACGAGACAAGAGTCCACAAAAATTGTTTCCTAGATGGCTCTTTATATTTTGTATTTCACAGTCAACGAACAAGACATTTTTTATTGGGGCAAGTTAATTTCCCATGAAATATGTTCGCAATTTTCAAGCTTCAAAAGGAAAAATAATTTTTATATGGCGTCCTACTTAGTTTTTATGATAACACATTGTTGTTAGTTTTAAGAACTATCTTTGTCCAAGAATGTCAACTGGAATTCGACCTAGTAATGTTCTGGTACCAGTTTTTGTGGAAGCACAAGGCTTCCCACTATTTTTATGAGGTTTTTAATGGCTTTGTGTCTATTTTTAAAGTTATTTTGTTAGGAGAAGATGCTCCCCACATATCTGAACAGACAACTAGTCTTTTGGATAGGAAGGGGACACTTGAACATTTGGATAATTACATTGTGATAAGAATTTTTGGCTCCATGGAAAAACCTGCTCTCCTTCCATGTCACAATACGAACATAATGTTTGTTGTAGAAGTAGCACGACAATACAACTACTAGTTGCATCTATTGCAAAAGAAGAGAAAAAACCAGTTCATTCCTCTGCCTTGTAAATTCGGGGAGTTCGTGTTGAAAAATGTCAACAAAATTGACGAAATCACACCGCATTCTAGCAACTTCAACCTGAGATATGTTGAAAGCATAAGAGGGTTCGACCCCGATAATATTTTTCAACAACATTTACAAACACTTGGCCTCGACGATTGTTTTTTCAAAAAACACATATCCGAAAATAGAGACACTAGCGGCAATGCTCCTGCTTCTGATGCCGACAACCTAGACACACTACAAAGAAGCAGTAAATTGTACAAGCAACAATGGAAAGGCCCCAGTGAAAACATTGTTCAATCGGCGAATAACACTCCAAAAAGTACGACATCCTAGAGCATCGCTCCAGTGGCACACCACAACAACAAAGAAACTCAGAGTTCTTCAAATGGAGGAGGAGATAACGACCCTCCTCACTCTAAAATTGATAGTTCTCACAAGCTTCTGGTAGACAAGAAGAGAAAAAAATATGTGGGACAGGCGGAAGAGCCGGAAATTCAGAGTGAGAAGATGGAACTTGACACTAATCTGGATAGCATGCTTCGCTACCTTGATCATCTCAGAGACACCATCCAACATAGTCATCCAATGGACATATCCAATACCGAAAATTTTGACGAAGATGAATCCTTCATGTTCCAGAGCGTTGTTTTTGACAACCAGTCCAAAAAATTGATAATTGAGAAAAAATATGTAAAAAATAAGAAAGGAAAATATCGTTAAGAGGTTGACCTTGCCAACATGCAGCCGTCCCAAATCTGTGAACTTCACAAGGTGAGCGGAGATGCACTTTGTGATTCAATTGGAGGCATCGAGGCCGAGAATGCCAGACTGAAGGACCGGGTCAAGGAATTGGAAGAGGCTTTGATTCCTATGCCATTGCTTGGAAATCCTTTGGCAATAGCCACCCCTGCCACCCCTACAACCAACTTAAAAGGATCCTCTAGCCTCCTTGCATCTTGCAGAGGATATGTGGAGAGTAATATCAAGAAAAGAATGGAACTGGTTACTGAGGCGTGGAAACATCACAAACCATCACTTCCCTTGGAACCAGGGCACATAGTTTTCTCGAACATTTGCAGACAGAGTTAAAATATGAAGAAGATTTCTATTTAAACACGGTCCTTCATTTTGGCACCATTGTCAACAATATGACAGAAACAAAAGAAGACAACAAGATCTTCCATCCAAAAACCGGACCAGTCAATTAAATGCATGCTGGAAAGAAAAAGTGAAGAACTTGCATCTCATTGTTCAGTCATGTGAACAAGCCATATCAAAGAAAGATAAATTATTCACAAGGCTATCAATAATAAACTTAGTCAGAAAGACCAACAACTTCCAAGACCCTGACTTAATCGCAAACTCCTTGCCCTTAATTAGGAAAGAGTTTGATAAATAGGTTGATATGTTTAAGGCATTGTCTTTGGAAAATTTTTACAGCATCCTTGAATATGATCAAGCTCACGTCGATGACTGGATAGTCTACTATTCAGTACCGAATGAGGAAATTCATCAGGCTCCGTGCAATCTTTCTATCGACTTTCGGGAATTAGAAAACGATATTTTCAACATAAAAATCCAGAATGAGATCAACGTCGCCCCAATGAGAAGCTACATTGAAGAACGGCTCGAAAGGGAATTGAAGCAGGCCGTCGACGAAAGGAAACATGCAATTGCCACGATTCCAATAGTCGTCGACGATATCAATGAAACAACAGTCACACACAAGTAGAAAAGGGCTCATATGTACCATCACCGTAAGTCTACCAATCGCATCCTGCTTTGTTTATCAACCCAATTATTCCACTTTTTAAAATAGAAATGTGTAACCAAACACTTATACCTTTCAATTTATTTTTTTTGCAGGTATTGCACTCTATCTTCTTTCTATAGCCTTGTTTCTTGTACATATTTCTCTTATGGTCCGTGGGAGCCCCAATCCCAGTCTATATGACAAACGCATTGAAATTTCTAGTAATATGTAATAGACTTTTATTTTTTGATATATTTCAAAATTTCCAGTAATATGTAACAATCTTTTATTTTTTGACATATTTCAAATAAAACTGTTTTCTTATCTCCTTTTAAATTTATGTCCTCATACATTTTTATCTTTCACCAGTCTATATGACAAATGCATTTAAATTTCCAAATTTTTTCTTTCACTATGCACAAATTGTATTTTGTTATATACTTTCAAAAAATAAATGGTGCTCTACATCCCACTCGTCATTATTGTAGGGATACCAAATGTACTTCATGTTGTTTGCCACATCTTCAATGCAGTTTCCTTCTACCTCTACTACCTTTTCCTATCCCACTTCAACTCGGCACACTTAACCAATTATCTCTCTGCGGAGTCGCGCCTTAGCGCTAATGAAATTTTATGCCCCATGTTTCATAATATACATGTTGCACACAACATTTCCATGATATGCATTTTGCACCGAACACTTCTGTCATTTACAATTCGACCCCATTTTCCACAATTTACCTTATAACCTGCCTGGCAGGGACTACACTGCCACGCAACCTTGTTTATAGGTAGATATTAAAACCTCTTTCTGGGTCTAGTTTCTATGTGAATTCTCTCAATGTATTGATGAGGATCCATAACCGTAGTAGAAATTATGGAAGGCTAGAACAATGTTATTGATAAAAAGAGGGTTTGACAAGGTCCATGCATACCCACTACACCAACGAAACAAGCATAAGAACATCAATGAGCTATTTTTTTAGCCGTTTCCACATTTATAAAGGGTCACCGAAATTTTAAACGATTTCCTGTGTTTAGCATAAGAACATCAATGAGCTATTTTTTTATCTGTTTCCAAATTTATAAAGGGTCACCGAAATTTTAAACGATTTCCTATGTGTTGCAAGGAGAGAAGGAGGGATAATTTGTGCACTCTAGAAATTGGTCAAATGATTAGTTGAAATTGGTCAAAACATCAAGTGCATTGATTTGGTTTCTCTACCATCTTACATTACACATTCATTGAATCCATTATATATTATTTTTTTTTGTCCATTCCATTATATATTATTTTTTTGTCCACTTATAAATACTTCAGAGAAAAAATGGTTTTTTTATATGGGTAAGACCCTAGGAATTGACATCAACATGACCAAATTGGCAATAATTTCCAACAAAGAAATGTCTACAACATGCTCTTCATCAAACATCCACGTTGGTTATAGTTGAACAAGTGTTTATCGTTTTCAATCATGATGAATTATTTTCAATCACGAGGAATTATTACATATGAATTGTCTTGTAGCAATTGTTTTGAAATTGAAGAAGGCGTGGAAAACATAATGCATGCAACAAAAGACATAATTATACTCTTTCAAGGGACAACCTACAATGTCCAAGTCACAAGAAAATAAAATAAATAAAGATATTTTTTGTTGTACAAGTCATAAGAAAATAAAATAAATAAATATTTTTTTTTTGTTCATAGGAAGGGGGAGGGATAATGATGGGATGTAGGTTTGAGTCAATGTATAAAAAATATAGAACCTTTGTGAGATTGCAAATGAATTTCAACCAGAAGAGGTTAATGAAAAAAATACCATGTAAACAAGGGATGTCCATTACATATATTACTTGCATGCCAACATAGTTGAATGAACTCCAAGACTGATTTGAATTGGATTAGGTGCCAAATTTGGTTCTCAAAGGGATAATAACATGAAGTCAACTAAATATGTGGAAGGGATAGAAAATAAATTGTGTTCTCTAGTTTTAGTTTTAAGTGAAGAACACACTGCTCACATTAAGAGGGGGTGAATTAGTGTGTGGACTATTTTAACTTTTTCTTTTCACAAGTTAACAATTATAATATATTTGAACAGATTAATAACAATCAAATCATAATCACAATGGACACAGAGACACCAAATGTTTGTATAAGCTTTTGTATAATTGATATGAACATAGTAATTTGAATATATGTGAAAGAGGATTTTCTTTTAGCACCAACTAATTGTTTCAGCACCAACTAAAGTAAGGAGCACCAACCCCTTGGAGAGCAACAACTCTCTGCCAAGACCCATCTTGGCGCAAGACCCAACTTGCTGCAAGACCCAGCTTGCTGCAAGACTCAGCTTGCTGATAGAACCCAGTCTATCCAACTAGAGTTTATTCAACTCCAGTAGTAGTGATCCATTAAGAAATCAATTCTATCTTATGATCAGAGGTATATCATTAATACACTCATCACCACATTTCATATTCTCTCTGTAATTCACATTTTCTTTCCTCTGATTTCTTCTTGGAATTTGCTTCAACTTTTGATCTTCTGTTCTAAAGTACAAAGACCCTTTCTTCTCCCACTCTTTCATGTCTATATATTCTTCAAAAACAGTGTGAGTGTGAAACACTGTGTCCCTTCGTTTGGACCAACGCACCTCTTTAATTAACTTAACAATAATCTCTATTATTATTTTCACTGTGATGGATTTTCGTAAATTGATCACTTGTGGATCAATTTCATCCATTAAATTCGATCCTGAATTTGTTATTTTCACAGAGACCAAATACCGTGGAGGCTCTTCCTTCAAATAATCACATATGACCGTGCGTTACAGAACCACATGTTTTACCAACTATAGCGACATATTATAATTTCTTTTTTAAAAACTCTATAGCATATGACCATCGACGATGATGAAGAGCTAAGTGAGACGAGTGCTTGATCGTTTATCATTTCAACGGTTATGATTCGATCTTCTGATGAGATGGACGACTGACATAATTTCGCTCTTCGGAACTTCGGGTTTTCAACCTTTCAAAACTTCCGAATCAGGTTTTCCGAAACGATTGGACGGTTAACGTTTATTTCGCGGAGACATATCAATGGTCAACTTTAAACCTTACACTCATCCTTTCACTACTAAATCTGACGGATATAACTTAATCAAGTGTTGAGATGGATGGCCACCATTTACTCCAAGTCTTCGGACTTTAGAGATTTTAGATCTCAACACCTTCTTTCCTCCGAACGTCATTCTTCCGGAGCTGACAAACCATTGACTGTAAATTCTAACCTTGTACAATATCTACTGCAAACCGATATTCAGAAAAGAACAGAAAAGATACAATGGAAAATACAAACATTACACAGAGATTTTTCACCTGGAAACCCAAACCGGGAAAACCAGCATATATTATATTG
>JASDQU010104515.1:155948-174563 GCA_032191745.1 Picea mariana
GTACAATATCTACTGCAAACCGATATTCAGAAAAGAACAGAAAAGATACAATGGAAAATACAAACATTACACAGAGATTTTTCACCTGGAAACCCAAACCGGGAAAACCAGCATATATTATATTGATACACATTGTGTTACATTGTTTACAATACAATATACATATAGGAGCCAGTGGCATCCAAAACCCTAACTCAATGACCTGGATTAGTCCAAAACCCTAATTCCTTAACCGGAAATAGAAAACCATTGGAAAAAACCATGTGCCGAAAACCACCTAATATCATGTGGTCCCGGAAATATGTCGTCCCGGAAATATGTCGGCCCGACGATAATATGTCGGCTCAAAACTGGCGAAAATATGTCGGCCCAAAATTTGTTTTTCGGGGGCGCTGCCTCCGAGCCCCCGCGCGGGGGGCTCCGCCCCCCTACACCCCCCTCTTACCCCCCTGCGCGCCCGGCGCAGGCGCTCAGACACTACTACTCGTGCAAAGAATATAACACATACCCAACACTGATGCGTGTCCCTTTATCGATCAATGGTCGAGATCCTTTCGCATCTCCAGGATTCGTAATTCTCAATCATCAACTCTCACTATAGTATGAACGATTGAGAATACTCCGAGGCGATCTTTCAGATCAGATGACTTATGTTCGCTTCGGGACTTCGGCGTTCGGGATTTAGTAGGTTTCGAATAAACATTGCTTCATTTTCCTCCGGATTGATCACCTGCAACTTAATTCATCAACAGTGGAGACCTCTTGCTGTCGGTTATGTTTCGACTTATGCTATCCTTCCACTGAGTAGATCGACGGTCTAGGATGCTCGCAAAGTGATCTCTAGATCGGACGTCTCGTGTCCACTTCAGGACTCCGACATTCGGGACTTCGGGACTTGGGGCAAGTGCTGGTGGTATATCTCCCGAAGAAAAACTCTCGGAGTGACGTAAGTTTCTTACATCACTTGTTGACATGTCACGAGCCGTGTAGTTGCCATGTGTCACTCTGATTCATGATTTGCACATACCAGAAATGTCGATTCAGCTTGACACTTGTCGTTCTTTGACTATGCCACGTGTCATTGTTATTGTAGACTATTGACGTGATCTGCTGACACGGTTTGCCACATGTATTTTTCTAACATGGTCTGCCACACCTCCTTGTTGATGTGGTCTACTGACTAACAACCCTGATCCAATGGTCCTCGTATGTCTTCTAAATCTGATGGTCCTTATTCACTTTGGATTTTCGGGCTCTGGGTATTTCAAATCTCAAACTGATGGAGCGTAAGTTCCTCACATATTTAGACCCGTAGTGAAGGATTTTCGTTCGATCAGGATCTAGGATCGAAGACTCGATTCGTCTGCGATGCAGCTCTTGTATCTTATTTTGTCCTTCCACTTTAACATGATCTGACGACTGACTGGAATCAATTTTAATCCGACGGCTGACGGGTATTCGGCTAATCAAAATCTCAACCTTTTAGCCCCACTTATCCTATCCTTCCACATTAATATGATCCGATGCTATGGAGATTATCTAAGCAGATCAACGGTCGATGATGATCGCGTGATTACAACTTGAGAGTGATTTAATTTTCCTTTGAATCTTCACAATCTATCCCTGTCGTAGATTTGGCGTTTGTGCATCCAATGGTCACGATTTAATCCGACTTAAAATATTTGTTAGTTGGATCAACTGCAGTCATATATCTTTGAAGCTGTGTGATCTGACAATTTGGACGGATTGTGGGTTTGTAACTAGCGAGTTGTTTAATTCTTCTTTCGTTCCCCACAATTCATTCCTACCATTGATGGATTTCAGATTCAGCGGTCACGTTCTTCCAATGGTCTTCAATCCCACGGTCACTCACATGACCGATGTGCATTATATTTAGACGATTAGACAGATGCTAAGGATTTTCACCCTATTCGGATGACTGCTGAGCTTACGCTTTTCCTTTCGAGCTTTGATCTTCATACTGTTCGCTCCTCTTCCTGAGATTGCGCTTTCCATAAAGTTGTTTGACATCTTCTGCTGACTGATATAATGTTGACATCAATGACAATATCATCTGTCCTAATTCATCATTAACAACAGATCATCACATCGACTGTTGACATCAATGACAATATATTCAACAATCTCTCCCTTTTTCATTGAGGGCAACCTACTAGCTTCATATACAAAAAATCCCCCTGTGATGATGCTTTCCTCTTATGAAGTTTTCCTTTTATGAAGTTTCTCTCCCCCTTTGAAATCAATGGCAAAGGGTTTCTTCTCCTATGATCTGTCTGTATAAGTACTTCTCTGACCACTGGTAACTCCTCTTGCAATCATCTTTTTTCTATCATAACTGAATGACTCCTTCTGTCATTGATTGCTATCTCCACCTGAATAGGTGCCAACTGATGCATTATTTTCTTGAGATATTTAGGTAGGAAGAAGGATTACTCCCAATTTTTTCCTGAGATATTCAAATACATCTATGTTTTAAGGGTTTTTTCTCCTATGGTAAAGCTTTGTATGTTACTGACCAGACTGAACTTGGGTAACACTTCTTGTAATTATGTTTTGCCTGCCATAACTGAATGAATCTGCTTATCAATATGCTTTCTCTCTGCTTCTGACTACTCTCCACCTTTGTTTCTGACAGGGTAGCTCTTCCTAACAAAGTTTCTTCCCCTTTTGATTTACTAACTTCTTATCTCAGTTGATTGGGGTTTTTGTGTTTCAAATCAGTGGTCTTCTTGATACAAATGTTTGTAGTGATCGAGTCTTTTCAAGATTTAATCTAATTACTTTATTATTTACTAACCAAAACTTCCCTTGGGATTTTACTAACTATTCTCCCCCTTTGTTTCTGCAAGGGTAGCTTTTTCTGACAGGGTTTCTTCTCTTGTTATTTCTGCAGGATGTCATGTACCTCATTTTGTACATAATAATGTTGCTTCTGCGGATACCGCTATCCTACTGGAAAACTGCGCAATTGTAGATCATCTTATTCAAACAACTTTTGGATTTTCCCATTGATTCTCATCGGTCTCTAACCAGATGTATCTATTTTTATCCAATATGCCCCTCTTTTATATATATATATATATATATATATATATATATATATATACCGTACATTTCTATAAAGTTATCTGAGACAACTTCATACTATGCTTGTCACATGACTAACATTCTTTTTGCAACAATCAACTTCACTCCTGTTCACTTGTTCAGTCTTTGCTATCCACATCTGTGAGTGTCCTGATTTTTTTAGCTTTGTTCTCTGATCATTTATTATTGCAGTTTCTTTTTTCTTCCATGTTTCATTTACTCCTTTTGTTGTCTTGTATGATGCATTTCTCATTGATTGTTTTCTTGAGTTCCAACAGTTATCGGCTTTGTGTCCATATCCACCACAACTATAGCATCTCATAGTGTAACACTGTGTAGCAATATGTCCAACGTGATTGCAATTCCAACACCTTATACTATTGTTGAACCTACCAACTTGTTTTCTTCCATGATGCCTACAATCCAAGGCTTTATGACCATATTCATTACAAGAAAAAAAATAACTGTTAAAGATACTCTCATACCTTCTTTGATTCATCCATGAAGGTGTCTCTCTTCTAAACTTGCTTTGAGCTATATGAGTAGCTTCTAGATGTCTTCCATGATCTGATCTTCTAAATTTCATAGTGTTTCTTTTATTTCTTGAACGTGAAGAACCTGAGCCATACTTGCTTTCACTTTTTGCAAATGAAGTAGTTGTGGCAGGCATGTCTTCATCTTTTGCAAATGAAGGACTTGTGTCAGACCTGTTTTCATCCTTTACAAGTGAAGGACTTGTGTCAAACTTGTTTTCACCTTTTACAAATGAAGGACCTGCATCAGATTTCTTAGGGGTGCTAATCTTTTCCTTATTGTATCCAAGGCTAGATTTGTCTTTTTGAAATCTCCGACTATCCAAGATCTCATCCAGGGTCATGGAGATATTCAAGAACTTGTTTTGGGTGTCTGACTTCTCAACCTTCTTTCTAATATTCAAAACTTTTGCTTCCAGCTCATGATGGGATTCTTCCTTTTTGTCCAACTGGTTCCTTACTACCTCTTCTCTCCTTTTGGCTTCTTCAATTTGGATTTTAAGATTGACATAGCTTTTCCTTAGTTCTTTTAGATCTGCAAGGTTTTTGCTTGAGACACCATCTTCCTTCTTTTCTTCTTTTGCTTGACTGATTTGATTTTTCAATCTCTTGATTTTCTCTTCCTTTCTTTTAATAGATCAACAACTTTTGTTTTCAATATTTTGATCTCATCTTCTTTGTTTTCTAACTGAATCTTTTGCTCATATATGATTTCTTTATTTCCTTTGAGATTTTCTTTTATTTCCAGGATATGATTTTGATTGCCTATCTCATCATCTTCCTTCTCCTTTTCTTTTACTTGACTAATTTCTTTCTTTAGCTTCTTGATCTCCTCTTCTTTCTCTTATATCTGGTTGTCCTGCTCATATATTATCTTTTCACTGTCCTTGAGCATTTCCTTTATTTCCAAGACATGCTTTTGACTCTTTTCAAGAAATTCTTGAGTGTAGTCATGAAAATAGGTATAGTCTAATTCATTATATTGATAGAGGTATTCAGAGAGACTCCAATCAACCTTTTGTTTGGCCTTTGATAGTTCTTCTTCTTCTTCTTCCATGGGATAAATGATAGCAGAACATTCTATTATTGTATTTGAGTCTTCCTCTTTACTTGTAGAGGAGGATTCAATATCACTACTATTGCAATTGAAATATTGTTGAGAGTCCTTACCTTTATTGATGGCCGAGTCTTCATCTTCATCCTTGATAGGAATGTCTTATGTGTCTTCATTTTTGATTTGATACATCTTTTCTAACTTTATCCATAAGTCCTTGGCGGATGTGCATAGTCATATGCTTGTCTTTATTGTATCTGATAATCCATTGAGAAGAATCTTCAATGCCACTTCATTATTCTTCCTTTCTCTTTTTTGGACTGTAATCTTGGATAGATTCTTTGATGTAGTTAAGTCCCAGGGATTGCTTACTACTAAATTCCAAACCTCAGATCCTTTTGACTTCAAAAAATGTTTCATATTTTCTCTCCATGAGGAATAATCTGTTCCATCGAATAAGGGAGCTTCAATTGAGGAGAGAGCCATCTGTCCATCCATTTCTTCAGAATCTACCTTCCAGTGTTTAAACTATATTTGAAGGAACCTCGATCTGATACCAATTAAAAAATACAATGCTCACACTAAGAAGGGGGGTGAATTAGTGTGTGGACTATTTTAACTTTTTCTTTTCACAAGTTAACAGTTACATCATATTTGAACATATTAATAACAATAAAATAATAGTCACAATGGAAACATAGACACCAGATGTTTGTATAAGCTTTTGTATAATTGATATGAACATAGTAATTTGAATATATGTGAAAGAGGATTTTCTTTTAACACCAACTAATTGTTTTAGCACCAACTAAAGTAAGGATCACCAACCCCTCGGAGAGCACCAACTCTCTGCCAAGACCTAACTTGCTGATAGAACCCAGTCTATCCAACTAGAGTTTATTCAACTCCAGTAGTAGTGATCCATTAAGGAATCAATTCTATCTTATGATCAGAGGTATATCATTAAGAAACTCATCACCACATTTCATCTTCTCTCTGTAATTCACATTTTCTTTCCTCTGATTTCTTCTTGGAATCTGCTTCAGCTTTTGATCTTTTGTTCTAAAGTATAAAGACCCTTTCTTCTCCCACTCTTTCATGTTTATATATTCTTCAAAAACGGCATGAGTGTGAAACATTGTGTCTCATCGTTTGGACCAACGCACCTCTTTAATTAACTTAACAATAATCTCTATTATTATTTTCACTGTGATGGATTTTCGTAAATTGATCACTTGTGGATCAATTTCATCCATTAAATTTGATCTTGAATCTGTTATTTTCATAGAGACCAAATATCGTGGAGGTGCTTCCTTCAAACCATCACATATGACCGTGCATTACAGAACCACGGGTTTTACCAACTATAGAGACATATTATAATTTCCTTTTTTAAAACTCTTATAGCATATGACCATTGGTGGTGATCAAGAGCTAAGTGAGAGGATCACTTGAGCATTTATCATTTCAATGGTTACGATTCGATCTTCTGATGAGATGGACAACTGATGAAATTTCTCTCTTTGGAACTTCGGGTTTTCAACCTTTCAAGACTTTTGAATCAGGTTTTCCGAAAGGATCAAACGATTAACGTTTATTTCGCGGAGATAGATCAATGGTCAACTTTAAACCTTACACTCATCCTTTCACTTCTAAATCCGACGGCTATGACTTAATCAAGCATTGAGATGGATGGCCACCATTTACTCCAGGTCTTCGGACTTCAGATATTTTAGATCTCAACACCTTCTTTCCTCCGAACGTCATTCTTCTGGAGCTGACAACCCACTGATGCGTGTCCCTTTCTCAATCAAAGGTCGAGATCCTTTCGCGTCTCTGGGCTTCGGAATTCTGAAGCCTCAACTCTCACTGTATTATGAATGGTTGAGAATACTCCGAGGTGATATTTCAGATCAGATGACTTGTGTCCTCTTCGGGACTTCAGCGTTCGGGATATCGGAGGTTTCGAATAAACGTTGCTTCGTTTTCTTCCAGAGTGATCACCTGCTACTTAAGTCATCAATGGTGGATATCGCTTGTTGTTGGTTACATTTCCACTTACACTATCCTTCCACTGCGTAGATTGATGGTCGCGGACGCTCGCGAAGTGATCTACAGATCAGACGTCTCATGTCCACTTCGGGACTCCGACATTCGGGACTTGGGGACTTGGGTCAAGTGCTGGTGGTATATCTCCCGAATAAAAACTATCGGAGTGACGTAAGTTTCTTACGTCACTTACTGACGTGTCACAAGCCGAGTAGCTGCCACGTGTCACTCTGATTCATGATTTGCACGTACCATAAATGTTGATTCATCTTGACACTTGTCGTTCTCTGACTATGCCACATGTCCTTGCTAACATAGACTGCTGACATGATATGCTGACGCGGTCTGCCAAATGTATTTTGATAACATGGTTTGTCACACGTCCTTGTTGATGTGGTCTGCTGAATATCATCCCTGATCCAACGGTCCTCGTATGTCTTCTAAATCTGACAATCCTTATTTACTTCGGATTTTTGGGCTCCACGTATTTCAAATCTCAAACTAACGAAGCATAAGTTCCTCACATATTTAGACCCATAGTGAAGGATGTTCGTTCGATCAGGATCTAGGATCGACGGCTTGATCCATCTGTGATGCAACTCTTGTAGCTTATCCTGTCCTTCCACTTTAACACGATTCGACGACTGACGGGAATCGGTTTTAATCCAACGACTGATGGGTATTCGGCTAATCAAAATCTCAACCTTTTAGCACCACTTATCCTATCCTTCCACATTAATATGATCCAACGATTGTGGAGATTATGGAAGCAGATCAATGGTCAACGATGATTGTGGAATTACAACTTGCGAGTGATTTAATTTTCCTTTCAATCTCTGCAATCTATCCCTGTCGTAGCTTTGGCGTTTGCGCATCTGACGATCAAGATTTAATCTAGCTTAAACTGTTCGCTAGTTGGATCAATCACAGTCATAGATATTTGAAGCTGTGTGATCTGACGATCTGGACGGATTGTGGGTTTGTAACTAGCGAGTGGTTTAATTCTTCTTTCACTCCCCGCAATTCATTCCTGTTGTTGATGGCTTGCAGTTCTGATGGTCACGTTCTTCCAATGGTCTTCAAGCCCACAGTCACTCACATGACCGATGCGCGTTATATTTAGACGATCAAACGGATGTTGAGGCTTCTCACTTTGATCGGACGACTGATGAGCTTACGCTTTTCCTTCCGATCTTTGATCTTCATATTGTTCGCTCCTCCTCCTGAGCTTGCTCTTTCCATCATGTTGTTTGACATCTTCTACTGACTGATATATCGTTGACATCAATGACAATATCATCTGTCATAATTCATCATTAACAACAGATCATCACATCGACTATTGACATCAATGACAATATATCCAACATTAAGACCAAGAATTGATGAAGTTGGTGTGATTGTATATATTCCCAAAGGGGTTGGATACATTGGTGAGGAATGAGGACTTTTTCACCAGTGACCTAGGTTCAATTCATGTGAAGGATTTTCTAACTCTTTAAGGTAGTGATGGGGACATCTACAAGTAGTAGTCAGGTGTGGTGCGAGTGTGTAAGGTTTCATAGCACTAATTCACACATAAGTATATCATAGTTCAACCATGGTTCCTTTAAGGACAACCATTTTAAGGTATGTCAAGTTGTGGTATAGTGACAACTTGGGGTAGATGTCTCCATAATGACCCAACTTCAAATACCAATGGACATGCGTCCACCCTACATTGTGTATTGATAATTGTGTCTTATTAATGGTGTTGATTTCTATTAATGCACCAATTCAATGAGATACCATCTCCCTCTTTATTGTAATAAGTTGTTGAAGAAATAAAATGGTTTCATTCAAGGTTTTCAATCCATTATATTGTTACACGCAGACAATAACACTTCACAAGATCCCCCCTCTTACTTGGAATATTTAGATGGAGGATATTGTTAATCACCAACCATAACAATGGTGGGTAATATCGAGGGACTCAATCATATTTGAAGCTATGACCTATCGCCTCTTCATCAACAACATGCCTTTTGGAAGATGGTTCAACTGATTGAGTTAACCCTTGGGAGTTCACACACACATATGCATGCATATAAATCTACACACACACACACACACATATAGAGAGAGAGGTTCTTTATGCTTCCCAGTACGATGTCACAACCATTCGTTTGTAACAACATCATAATATCTCAGAGTGGAAACACCATGGGTAGTGGGTCGACCATAGCACCAAGTGGAAGCCACATTAATATTGAGTGATCAAATTGACATTGTATTGAAAGAGACATATTAGTTATGAATTGGACTGTAAATTAAGGGAATTTAATGTAAAGTTAGTAAGTGGTTATAACAATCAACTAAGCCTTTAAAAGTTTTGTTAAACAAGGAACTCAACCCCTTGATTTATTCAAGGTTTATACCTTTCATCACATATGACCAAATATTTGAACAACTTTATACAGGAGCAAAGAGACAAAATAAAAGACACACAATTCAAGCAGTGTATAATGAAACAAAGAAAAATATAATCTAGGCAGTTTTTTGAAGGCGATCATAGAAAATTTGTCCTTGTCATTGTGTGCTCAACAATATAAGGGGAGAGAAAAAAACACGATAATTTGAATGAATGGGAAACTTTGTGATGTGTTTTGTTTATCTCATTTCAAGAACATAACACTCTCTATGTGGAGACTATGCTTTAGAAGATTGTAGTCTCTTGATATCAATGAAACAAAACATTTCATTTCTAGAGGTTTTCCTTGCTTGAGGTTTTCTCCAAGGTAAATTTATTGTGTATTGGTGTGTTTGATTGTCTTGTTTTTCTATTTCATTCCATAAAATTCATATTCCTTTGTTGAAGTTCTATTAATAATAATTATGGTAAATTTTATGTATTTATGGGCATAAAGTATCTTATAACAATAGAATTCAAAACACCTTTATAATTCCACATATTTTAAGATCTAACATGTTGAAATATCTAGAGGTGTAACTTCACCATTTTATGGATCATATTGGTATTCAAGTGGGTTGATCCTTAAATATGTACGGTAAAAACTCATACAAAATATGATGAGTGTGGCGATCCATAAATTTCAAGAATAGAGAGGAATTAACAACTAAATATGGGTCTTTGTATGAGAAAAATGATTAGAAGACTCAAATGGAAAAACCTCTCAGTTGGAGAAAAACATTACAACATAGATTGGGAAACTATTACAACTCATGGAAATGAAGTATGAGGAAGAAGAATGCTCAACAAAATCTAAGTATGAAGAGGAGGATGTTATTTATGAGGATACCAAAGGTAAGAATCCTACAATCTCTAGTAGGAACAATTATTTTATTTCATCTTCTAATACTCAATTCAAGATGGAAGAAATAATTGAATACTCTCTTATGATGGACAAATATATACTAAGAAACTCAATAGTGGATTGAAACAACTAGAAGTATATTTTGGCATGCATAGAATAAGAGAGGAACACTAAATTTATTTTTCCCATTCAAAGATGTTCGATCAATATTTAATACGGTGGGAGATTTATTTACATGATTTATAGTTGGGAAAGAAGTCCATTGTGACTAAATCGGAACACTTCAAGGAATTGATCAAATGAAAATTTTATCTCATAAACTATGAAGAGGATCAAATCATGAGATGGGAATATTATCAATAAGATAAATGACAAAGTATTCAAGATTATGTGTCCAAGTTTTGAAATGAAACCATCGTGTTAGGAACCCCATCAGAAGAATATTGTGTAGTACTAAAGTACCTTGTAGGTCTATATGGTCATATCCAAAGGAAATTATAGTTTTTGAATGTGAGAAACATAGATTAAGTAAGCAAGAAATTTTTCTATATTGGGATGGGCATAAGAATTAAGAATTAAAAGGGGAAACATAAAAATTAAGAAGAGGCACCTAAAAAAGGAAATAAAGTTACAACCGCAACAATAAAAGGGATATATCCCAAGCATCTCTTAAACATTGTGATGTAAATGGACATGGATGAAAGTATTAGAAGCTTCATTCAGAATTTGCATTCAAAATAATACAATTCCAAGAAGGAAGAAATGAAAATTATCAAGAAAAAAGGTATCTAATGTGGAACAAAAACCTTTTCTACATTATATTTAAAGAGATAAAGGAAAGTGGAGAAAGGAGTGCACTTTTCTGGGTCAAGATTTGGGTGAAGGACAAGAAGGAAAAATCTCTTCTTTGATAGTGGTTCTCAATGCAATATTACTTTTCCAATTTTAGTTCGTGAACTTGGTCTAGAAACATATGATCATTCATGACCATGTTGATTGAGTTGATTGTAAAATAATTCTTCAATGAGATTCACAAGGCATTTTAAGGTTTAGTTTGTCATAAATGTTGATATTTTCAATAAGGTGGAATGAAAATTAACACCAATTAATGCATGTGATGTGATATTTGGAATCCCTTATCTATGGAATATGGATGCACTCTTTTACCTAAGAGAAAAAATGTATTGTTTGGTCAAAGGCAATGGGACCTACTTCATCAAGGCACATAAATGGAAGAATCAAGATTCTCTCATAGTAGTATGTTTTAAAAAGAATATAATTGATAGTATCCAAACAAAGATCACCTTCAAGGAGTATGTGTAAGAGGAGTTGGAGAAAATGTTTTGAGCTATATGCCTCTACCTACTTCAAAATTGAGGTTTTGTGGGACCTGTTGAGGGATCCTAAATCCCTTTAACTCAAAAGTACAAACCAAACCCGCCATTGACGCCCAATTAGACTCTGCAGCGTTTGACAGTGGAATGGTTCTCTAGATCTAGCGATTTGGCCAATTAATCGATGGGCTTTACGTAGTGATTTACATGATATCTTCTCGTGAAAAATCCTCCTTTAGTTTGAATGTTCTCTTTTTGTATTTTCTCTTATAGGTGGGTCTGATAAAAGATAGGTGTTGTTATAAACCAGTTGGGTAAAATAAAAGGGGGAAAACTTAACTACTGAGGAATGATGAGCTCATGATAACCCTCGTGCTCAAGCATGCAGACAAAGATTTTCACACCTACGACAAGCCTAGTACTAATACATCAACTTGCTGGTATTTCAATTATTGACTGAGATACAATTATAGAAAGAAAACATACATGCAATAAAAATGATGGCAAGAAAATTAGTTTCCTTAGCTCTAATCACTAATCACACATTAACACATTGTTTGTTTTCCATCATTAGAGATAAGAACTATAAAAATATTGAATTAGCTAACTTATCAATAGATTCAAAAACTCTTACTCATTACAACATCCATTCATGAGATAAAGTCATAAGTAATTCCTCCTTATGATCCAATCACACACGCCTTTGATGAAAAATAGAAACTTGTCTCCGGTCCTAAACATGACTTCTCAATTAAGGTAGTTTCGAAATAGTTCTTTACAATTCCAAAATTGAGGGTCTTTGCAAAAACCATCGACCTCTTCTAACAGGTCGATCCTCTTATTTATAACAAATTATTAACTAAAAATAACTATCAAATGTGCAAGCTAAGTAAAAAAAACATCACCACATGACACTTTCATCTCTCAGTCTTCTAAGAGTCATCAAATGGTTTCACTTGAGTGGATGACTCTTCTCATATTCTAACCATTTGATGAAGAGTTCCTCGCATGTGTTGGCATACATGAATCTGTGTTGGTCCATCGGGGTCAAAATGATCTCCTTTATCTCCACTGCCCGTGCCTGATACTTGACTACTTTAACACTTAACAGTTGTAACATTGTCTGAGCCTTGATTGGGTGATCCATGAACTGTTGTACTTGATCTGGCACCATGTTTTCCATCTTTTCTATCTCTGCAGTCCATGATGAGTCTTGTTCTACATCTAGTTTGACTATGTCATGCAAGTCGACAAAGTCCTCAGTTGTGCCGAATTTTGGGAGACCGATGTCCCTCATCGCCTGATTGATCTTGGTCCATATCCTTTCGCAATCGACCCACTTTTCTTGGATTTCCTTTTGAGGTTCCTGGGCCATATTCACCCAGTATTCGGCCAAATTCCTTAGACAGTCGATGTTGTTGTCCCTTGGCACCCAAATTTCGTGCTCTTTAGTGTCTTGACCCTTTTGAACCGTGCTGATGTAATCAATTCTTTCCACCGCTTGGTGGGCCTTCTCATACCGTCTTTCCATGTCTTTGCATGTTGCTAGCGCCATAAGGGTGTTACACCTCAAAATTACTCACTTCGATAGTGTCGCAAGTGTCATCATTACAAGTGTTGTAAGTGTCGCATCTTTTCTGCAAGTGTCACATCTTGAATATAAGTGTTGCAAGTGTCACAAACATCATACTTCCATATTGCCTATGTCGTGCCTCTAACAACATTATAAAGACACTTAAGACACCTCAAAAACTAGTTTTGAAGAAGAGAGATCACTTGATAGGGAGTACAAACCTTTTGCCACTAAAAGAACCACTAAGAAATGGATTTTGGAGAGGAGCGCTCCCCTACCCACTGTCAGGGAGTGTTGGTGCTCCTTGAGCCTCTTTGGGGGAGTGTTTGAGTGCTTTATGCACCCTTTTGGGGGAGCGCTACCATTTTCTGAGCAATTTTTGGGTTTGTTGAGACAAATTAGGGAAGAATCCCTCAATTCCTGAAGGTGGTTGGATTTGAATAGATGGTCAAGGCATGATCTTAGGGAATATCCTCAACTGAAGGAGAGGAATCCTCAACTTATCCCAAAGATCTCTCAAGTGGTTAGACCTCTCCAAGGTTATATAAGGAGGCCTTCTCATGGTTAAAGGGGGATGGAGATTGAGAATTACATCAAACTTATGATCTCATGAGTGAGATGTCATCAAATAAATCAGTGGAGATTACTTGAGCAAAGGGGTTGAACAAGGAAAACTGGAAGAAGCTGTTTCAACTTCATTCAAAGGATTGTAAGTACTTTTACTTGTTCTCATTAATAATCAATGCTTGACATGTTTCTTTCAAACTTATGTTTGTTCCATATGAGTTTGTCTGCAGTAGATGGATCTATATTTGAGCTAATCTCAGTAGAGTAGGAAGTCCATTGTATCTTTGTTTGTTCTACAGGACCTATCAGGGAGCTCAGGATTGAAGCTTAGCTAGGACTTTGCAAGGACAAGCATCGCTAATAAGGTACATATCTTTCTCCTTCTCTTTCATTTATTATCTTGATTAGATCTAAAAGGAAGTCAATGTCCATGTTAAGCACTTTTCTGTCTTGGCCTTAGGAGTCTAGAGACCAAGAGGGAATCCACTTGTCCGCAGGAGGATTCACCTACAACAAAGGGTGTCTTCTTGGAAATCGGCTATCCCTGCAGTGAAAAGGTGTTGCTCACTCGTGAATTTGTTGTAGGCATCCTGGAATTCGCTTCTCAAAAATACCGTGGCCTGTGCGGAGTCCTGATAGTATTTCTCCAAATGGCGCAGATGCTGTAACTCCTTTAGCATATTAGCCAACTCCTCTCCCTATTTCCTTGCTCTATCCAGGGTGGCATCTGTGATTTCGATTCCTGTGCCGATAATCTCAAACGTCTTGGCATGCTCTGTACTGATCAATTTATCCTCTATGGTGATGAGGATGGAACTATCCAAAGTAATCCTCCTTTTCTTGGTGTTTCTCTTCATGATGGCTTTCCTCTTTTGGTCGTAGGTGATTGTGTGTATATCGACCACCTAATCCACAGGTTCGGGGATTTTTTTCTCTCCCTAAGTAAGAGTGTTTACTAGGCTCCCCATGGTGTATATATGTTCAAGACTAGGTTCCTGGACCCATTCTTTATGTCCGAAAGGCTTGTCCTCTGGTTGTTTCTCATCGGGGGGTAAAGTACTGGCAATAATTGATGAATCAAGGGCAGGCTCGGTACTTACTTGGTAATTGGTTGTCGAGATGTCGATTTCCTGTTTTGGAATTTCTTCCCCTTGTTCGCCCGATCCTAGCTCATCCCTCGAGCTTGTTGATTAAGGTTGGTTGTCATTGATGTCAACCCTTGAAGAAAGTCTGGTACTGAATTCCCATAGCAGAAAGGTTTGAGTAATGGACTCAAGGTTTTTTCATGTATAATGGTATGATTTTTAATATATTTGAAGGTAATACTATTCTATATGGATAGTACATGTCATGCCATTTCTGGTGGTATGTGGAACGTCACATAACTCCTCACGGTTTGAGAGTTATGGCCTTATGAAGTTGGAGGACCCTCATATGTTGTCTTGAAGCCCCAAAAGGTCAAAGAAGTCAAAGAGCTTGCAAAGAAGAAATTATTATTTAAATGATAAAGTAAAGTGACAAAGTTAAGAAGGATTATTTAAATAATAAAGTGAAGTGACAAAATCAAAGAAGATTATTTAAATGGTAAAGTGAGATGACAAAGTCGAGGAGGAATATTTAAATCATAAAGTAATGGAGAACTTTCTAATTATGGAAAGTGGTTAACCCTAAAAATGAGGAAAATAGGTTAAGTGACCTATAAATGGGTAAAGTGACCTAGAAATAGGTTAAGTGATCTAGAAATGGGTTAAGTGACCTAGAAATTGGTTAAGTGACCTAGAAGACAGAGAGTATAAATAAGAGGCAATGCTCTGTAATTTTACATCACACTTGAGCATATTGAATATCTATAGGTGACTGAGGTAACCAAAGGATATCTAAGCCAAATTTCAGAGGGAAGGTGAAAAGAGGGCCAGAATTCAAGGGAGGATAAATTCTTTTGATGATGCTTTCTAAGGTATGTTATTTACAGGTCATCTCACCATTTTCGCAATATTTTTGTTTCTAGAATGACTCAGACTGTGAGATTGATAGGCCATTGAGGAAACATAGCCAGATATCTTTGGTAAAAAATTCATCTTGTGGGTCGTTGTATTTTGGGAGTTACACTCCGTGGAAAATAGGGTTTGTGGCTAGTCCTGAAACTAGTCTAAAACAAGTGTTTCGGGTAAAAACGTCATAACTTCTTCATAATAGATCCAAATTTAGTAAGACAAAATGTGTTGGTTAGAGTACAGTCTGTAGTATTCTTTTTAACATTTTTAGATCGATTCAACAAATATTCTGTGCGGGGCACTCTCTACAAGGTCGCTCTCTAGAATAAGCCAGAATTCAGCAAGGTATGCCATTTTTGCTATAACTCCTTTTCTGAGAAGTTTCATGTAGTGACACCTAGAGGAATTGCATAAAACACACTGAAGAACATTGTGTATCAGTTTCATATCTTTATTCATTACAGGTATTTATAACATTAGAACTACTAAGGTTGAAAAAAATACAATGTCAAAAAGGAAAGAATTTGCTAAGACAGAAATAAAGTAGAAAATATTTACTTATACAGGAAGGAGATTGCAGGAGATTGCTGATAAGATTAGAACTACTAAGGAAAGAAAAAAAAAAATCTCGAAAAATGAGGAAAAGAGATATAAAAGAGGTTAAAGATGGGGTTAAAAGAAAAATTAAAAAAGGTTGATAAAATAAAGGGCTTTTCAAAATTTGAACAACCTACTATGTGACACAAGAGAAATTCAAATAAAGAAAAGTTGTAAAGGAGAATATTTACTCGTTTCTCCTTGCATTTATAGATAAGAACAAGGACAAATGATAAGGTATGTCATGTGCTTGAACTTCATGTTTATACTCTTAAGGTTTTGTTAGTCGTGGAAGCCCTTCAAATTTATAAAAATATTCGTAATAGATTAATCACTTAACATGTATAAATATGCATATACAAGAACTAAGTATGTAGATAGGTTGGATAAGGGATTTAGATTTATACTTTAAAGAGTTAAAGTTGGTGTGACCGATGGCTTTATGGGTTAATGCATTTTGATAAATTTTGAACAAGGTAAAGAAGTGTGAAAATGGAGTTAGTATGAGAGATATATGGCTTTTATATGTATGTATGCGAATTATACAAATAACTACATTATATAGGTTAGTTTGGGTATATGTGTAATGTTTGTTCATTCATAATGGACCATAGTAGTCATGAGTGGAAGCTTCATGAATAGAAGCTCCAGGAATAGATGGATCAATATAGGGTGAATTGGAAGCCATGGAAATATTTAGTGACTAAAATTGATATTATCTTGCAAGAGACAAATTAGTTATGTCTTGGAGAGTAAATTAAAGATATTTAATGTATTTTTGATTAGTGGTTATATTAATCAAATAAGTATTTAATAGAATTAACAAATAAGGAATTTAATGGGTTGATTTAGTCAAAGTTCATACTTCTAATCATATTTAACCAAGTATGTATATATGTATGTAACATAGTGAATTATATAAATAGCTACATTATATAGGTAAGTTCTAGGTATATGTGTAATGTTCGTCCACTCATAATGGGACCATAGTAGTTCTGAGGAAGCTCCATGAATAGAGGGACCAACATAGCATGAATTGGAAGCCATGATACTATTGAGTGACCAAAGTTGATATTATCTTGCAAGAGACAAATTAGTTATGCATTGGAGAATAAATTAAGCACATTTAATGTAAATTTGACTAGTGGCTATAATAATCAATTAATTATTTAATATAATTAACGAACAAGGCACTTGATGGGTTGATTTAGTCAAGGTTGATACATTTGATCATATTTAATCAAGTCTTTTAACAACTCAATAAAAGAGAAAAGAGATAAAATAGAAGAAACATGATTTTAGAAATATACAATCTAGCAAAGGCATATACAATCCAAATAATTTTTTAATATGGTCGAAGAAAATTATTCATCATCACAGTGTGCTCAACAATATAGGTGGGATAAAAAAAAACATAGTAAGTTGAATGGTCAAGAAGCCTCTATAATGTATTCAATTTAGCTCATTTTGACCACACAACATTCTTAATGTCGACAATGTTTCAAAATATTGTAGATCCTTTAGAGCAATAAAATAAAACATTTGATTGTTGGAGTTTTTTCCCTCACTTGAAGTTTTGATCTCCATGGTAAATTTATTGTGCATTTATGTGTTTATTGTCTTATTGATTTATTTATTTCAAAATTGTTCATTATTATTCCTTTGTTTAAGTTTTGTTAATAGTAAAAGAATAACAAAATTTATGTATGTATGGGTATAAAAGTAAATGATAAAAATAACAATTTAAAACACCATTAAATTTTACAAATTAAGATATATTTTAATGAATGATTTAAAAATATAATATCAACATTTTATTAAAACAAATTTTATCTGGCAGAAAGAAAAAGCCTTCAACTTTGATGTGAGCCATGAATCTTTTAAGTGGACTTAAATCAAATGTTAATTTAAATCCAATCTAACAACTAACTATAAGATACAGAGGGTAAAATAAAATATGATTATCAACTAACTACAAAATACAGAGGGTCTCATTGAAAATGAAATGAGTCTAAAGTAAATGAAATAAAAATATGATATCTAAAACATAAACACCATGTAAAAAAATATATATATTATGATGTCACATTGGATGGTGGGGAATTTGAGTTTGGTGATTCTCAAACATAAACACCATGTAAAAAAAAATAAAATATATATATATTATGATGTCACATTGGATGGTGGGGAATTTGAGTTTGGTGATTCTCAAGTAGACAATAATACCATGACTAAAAAAAGAGTGGTTATTTTCAAAATTCTTGTAACTTCCCAAAGAAAGGGTGAAGGAAAACCTTATACATTATACATGTTTAAACACATTAAACTTTATGATTTTGATTTTTACAAAGAGAAACCATGTGATTATGAATACAAGCAATCTTTGCAAGGATTTGCTAAGAGAGAAATAAAAAGATTTTCTTGTACAATGGACGGTAGATTGGAAGAATTAATGAAGAAAATAAAAAAAAAATGTTAAAAAAAAAAAAAAA
>JASDQU010104515.1:174707-206641 GCA_032191745.1 Picea mariana
GTAAACAACATTAAGAGCATGACAAAAGGTAATTTGAAAAGGAAAATAAGGATTTGAGCAAAAAATGAAATGAGACGTCCTTGGGGTGTAGGGTAGTTAGTGATGGAATGTATTATTAAGACACTATGTTATGTGAAGTAATTGGTTCAAAACCCCAACTTACCTTGTGTGTTGTGTATGGAGCATCATGGACATACCTAGAAGTTATAGTGGTAGAAGTCGAATAACATGACCCAGTGTCACGCAAATATGTTCCCAACTAGTTATCGATTCCACCAATCAAAATAAATAAATAAATTAATTAAAACTAAACATTATAACTACAAAAACATCTAACCCACTCTACCTAAGTCACAAATTTATCATTACAAAACGGATTTACTTTTTAGAATTTGAGAAACCTATTATGTGACACAAGGGGAATTCAAATCAAGAAAAGTTCAACTTGCCAAGAGAATATTGAACAAGGCCATGTGCTAAAGAACAAATGATAAGGTGTGTCATGTGTTAGACCTTCATGTTTATACTCATGTTTTTTTAGTTGTGGAAGCCAAGGAATGGGAATTATGTGTTGTTAATGACACTCACCACAATAGTCGAGAAGATATTTGAATATCTCATTTCAATAATATAGGTTGTTATGGGTTATGGATGTGCGAAGGTTATTATGAAATATATAGTAGAAGTTGAAACAATATCTAAGAAGTACATATAAAAATTAAAACATAAATAATAATAATTTATTGGACACAATCATAGGAATGTAGCAAGAGATACCTATGTCAAAGAATAAGTATTTGAATATATATATATATATATATATATATATATATATATATATATATATATATATATATTTTTTTTTGAACATGTAATTATGAATATATATATCAGAGTTAAGTATTTTGAATATATAATTAGAAAAATATATTTGAGTATAATTATAGAATATTGATTATATAGATATTTAAATATAAGAGTAAACTAATTTAATAGTAAAATGATTTTTTTTTAGTATATATTTGATAAGAATTTGGTAAAAAAATTGAATATTATTAGAGTTATTTCATGATCCAAGTTCTATGTATGGTGAAATAATGATTTTAGGGTCTTTGTTGAATTCTGAGTTGACCGAGATCATTGAAAATTTGATTGAAGCCCTAAATCAATGGGATCATTGACTTCCTTTATGATTGATTTCAACAATAAGAGAGAAATTTGCTATAAAATTAGACGCCTCCTTAAATATATGCATTAGCATTGACCTATACCACATAAAAAAAATGTTCGACATTTAAAACAAAGCAAACCCATGAAACCAATTTCAAATTTTATAAATATGTAACTATAAAAAAAAAAAATAAAGATGTTATGAATGTTCAAATTACAATAGAAATTGTAAGATACCATTTCTAAGCAACTCATAAGTATAAACTAAACTTTAGTGGTGAACCACCTTTTTAAAGATTACAATCAATAACACAATCATAGGAATGTAGCGAGAGAAATACCTATGGTAAAGACCAAGTATTTGACATGTACTTAGGAAAACTTATTATAAGTATAATAATTGAATATTGACTCTATATATATATGCTTATACCTAGAGCTAAGTATTTGAGCATATAATTAGAAAAATATATTCGAGTATAATTATTGAATATTGATTATATAGATATTTAAATATAAGAGTAAACTAATTTAATAGTAAAATGATTTTTTTTAGTATAATTTTGATAAGAATTTGGTAAAAAAATTGAATATTATTAGAGTTCTTTCATGATTCAAGTTCTATGTATGGTGGAACAATGATTCTAGGGGCTTTGCCAAATTTTGAGTCGACCAAGATCATTGAAAATTGGATTGAAGCCCTAAATCAACGGGATCATTGACTTCTTTTATGGTTGATTTCAACAATAAGAGAAAAGTTTGCTACAAAATTAGATGCTTCCTTAAACATATGCATTAACATTGACCTATACCACATAAAAAAAAATGTTCGACATTTAAAACAAGCAAACCCATGCAACCAATTTCAAATTTTATAAATATGTAACTATAAGGAAATAAAGATGGTATAAATGTTCAAATTACAATAGGGTTTGTATGATACCATCTCTAATCAACTCATAAGTATAAGCTAAACTTTAGTGGTGAGCCACATTTTTAAAGATTACAACCAATAAACCCAAAATATCTAGACTTTTGTTCACGAACCCAAGTTGGAGATGTGTAAGAGTACAAGAGTTATGAGTTTTAAACTACAAAACAAACTTTGGATGCAAGAGCACCTGAACAAAAGGAAGGCTATGAAGCCACTAGCAATGATAGTAAAATTGGATCTTTTGAGGGATTTTGATAGAGCAAGTTAGCTCTACTTCAAATTAATGCTAATTCATATAGCCTTCATATTGCAAATGGTAAACTAGATTATGGGTTGCTTATCCTCTATCTCTTTTGCATTATTTTTTTTTGTTTGTTAATTGGTCCGGACCTTCTTGGCATCGGGATTAACCTTTGGCTTGAGAAACCGCGACTCAGGGGCATCTAAGCCATCAAAATCACCCCGGGATCGCACCTGGCCTGAGCCACACCAATCCTTAACATGGTTGGATTTTTTGTCCCCACAGGTTTCGAACCGGTGACTTTTCAACACGGAGTGGCTTAACAACACACTCCGTCACCGACTGTCCTACACCTCGGGGACTATCTCTTTTGCATTATTAATTAATGGTTCAATGTTAATATTTTCACCCATGAAGAGGTTTGAGGCAAGGTTTCCCATTATCACCATTACTCATCCTATTAATAGTTGAGGATCTAAATGGAGCCATCATGGAAACAAAAAGGACAATAAATTTAAAGGCATAAATGTAAGAAGGCTATTAATTTGACTCATTTATAATTTGTGAATGACATACTCTTATTCTATAATGGAAATTTTGGGGATACGTCAAAGGTGAAGGAGATCCTAGATGCCTATAGTATAAATATTGTAATGGAGACAAATATGTTGAAATTCTTTATATCATTTAATAGCATGGAGTATGCTCAAGAAAGACTTCGCCTCTTATAGGTATTTCCCTTAAATGGTTTGGCCTATAGGTAGGGGTAAAGTACCTAAGGTTTATCTTAAAACCAAATGATTATGACATCCAGGATTGGAGTCAATAAATAGATAAAGTTGACAAGAGAATTAATATATAATGCAACTAATGGCTTTCCATTGGAAACATGCCTTAATAAAATCATTGCTAGAAGCAATTCTAGTTTTTGTCATTTATTAGTTTTCATACCTCTAGGTGTGTTGGAGAAGGTCATAAGAAAATGATTCAAATTTCTTTGGACATATAAAAAGAAATAGAATCCATCCCATTGGTGAAATGTAAATTCAATGTAAAACTGACAGAGGAAAGGGGATGTGGCCTAAAAAATATCCATTTTTTTGGAAAAGGATTAGAAAATAGAAGCACATAGAGATTGATTACACATGAACAATTGTGGAAATAGGTATCCATGAAAAAATATATTGATCCTCTCTCAATGGTAGAATGAATATGGAGTACAAAAAAAACAGTTAAGAATGTGTCCATAGTTTGGAAATAATTATTATTGGCTTTTCATTTGGTGGGGAACTAGCTACCTTGGAAGGTAGGAAACGAGGATCGTGTTAGAGTGAGGTCATATCCTTGTGTTGGAAGTGGAAATTTATTTATCCTCTCTTGGGACCTAATTTAAACACTACAAGATGTTGGTATATTCATGTTTCCTTAGGTTGTCGACCCACTAACAACAAATCTATGGAAGAAAGGATGGAAAACAAATATATGGTTGGGCTTGGATGGGGATAGAAGTGAGTAATGGAAAGTATACACACAAATATTAGTTCAAAGTCATGTAAGAATAAGAGAAGAGGAATATGGGATGGTTTGGACCAAAAATCCCAAGTTGGGGGAATATACTGATAAAGAAGGATACCAAGTGATGTTCTCATCAAACCACCAAGGTGACCCTATCTGATGGTGGAAGAAACTATGCAAAATAGAGCTCCATTGGAAAAAGGGTATATATATGGATATCTTTGAGAAATAAGGTACCCATAGAGGAGGTCTTAGAAAAAATAAATGAGCGTGGTCATGGATAGTGTTCACTATGCAAACTAGAAAATGAAACAATACAACACATGTTGGTCAAATGCCCTTATACAAAAATTGTATGCATAGTGAGGGAAGGAAGATTAAGAATTATAAATGATTGGAAAGGGGGATTCAAAGAATGTCTTAAGTCGTGGATTGAGAGAAGGAACCTAAATTCATGTATGGAACTACCTTTGTAGTATACTGAGGCATTTTTATTTCAAATAATAATATCATATTTAAATACAAACAAATCCCTAACTTCCAGTGCTCATCACAAGTACATGCAATATTTGAAGGATCAAAAGAGAAGATAAAGTACAACCCACAAGACAACTTGGGGACATCCACATTGCAAATATGGAGCATGGGGTTTCTTTTATGGGGCTTGATAATTCCATCCAACTAAGTGTAGGGAAAGGGGTATAGTATTCATTAATGACACACATGTTTTTTTAGATTAAGGAGGGTTTGGGTGTAGGGACCAACAATTATGCTAGGCTCATGTCACTAAAACTACTCCTGAAATGTGCAGTTAAAAACAACATTCAAAATATTCAAATCACATGGGATTTAAAAGTGGTTGTTAGTTGGATGAAAGGATTATATCAAATGGAAAGTTTGGTTTTAACTCCAAAATATGAACACCTAAAGATGATGGAGGAAGTATTCAACAATATTTCTTATATGCACATTTACATGGAACTAAATACTTTAACAAATGCATTGTTAAAGGAAGGATTACAGTTGGAGGCGAGTACATGGGTGATGTTGGAATCAAAATATGGGATTTCTCTACTAGCTATAACTTCCCTAATCTATGATATTTAACTCTTAAGACTTAAAATGACCCTTCAAAAAATATCTATTATTTAGTGAAGTCCCTAATGTGGACTCAATATGGACTGAATATAGGATCTTAAAGTAGAAATTTAACTAGTGTTTTTCTTTTTATAAAAACAATTTAGTGGGAAATCATTTTTTAAACAGTTGTGGATAATATTAAAATAATGCTTATGAGCCTCTATATATCATTAGGAGTTATTATTTTGTTTGAATATAAACCCTCTTAGGTCTTGAATGCAATAAGCATATACAAAATGCAATTTCTCTCTACCTTGAAATAAGAATTATGATCTTTTCTAGGAAAAAAAAAGGGGAGAATTTCCGCTGAAGAGTAGACATGAGAATACATGCATTAACACAAGAGAACCTCAATAGAAGAAAATAAGGCTCCTTAAAGAGTAGACATGAGCGATCATGGACAAGAGGAGTGCAAAAGGCTTAAGGAATTTTTTTCATACCAACACTATTAGAAATGGTGGGTAATAAATCAACTCTTTTTTCTTTTTCTTTTAGGGGAACTTTTGTGGGATTTTATCTCTTCTTTGAAATATTTAGATAGAGGGTGGCTTAATTGCCAATTACAATATTGGTTGGTAATCATGAGGGATTCAAATAGGTTTAAAGCCTCCTTGTTAGCAACATTCCTTGAATGGATAGCTAAACCAATTGGCTTGACCCTTGGGCTAATGAAACTAACTCATATTCTAAGAACATTAGTTTTCCCTACTCAAGGTTTATCGCTAGAGGATATAAATGAACAACACCACATATGCGTGCTCTCTTTACTTAGGTATTTTTTGTATTGGGTGCTAATTTGGTGTGTAGATTAAGTGATCAACTCCACATCCTTGCAAAATTTATTCTTGTGTTAAGATTTGGTCATGGCTAACCCCAAAGTTAATGGGATTACATAGTCAAACAAAAATGATTTCTTTGTCAATTCCAGATTTATTGTTATTATGATATATAATTAAGTCATTGGTCATTAGTGGCCCCAAAATTAAGTGAACCGCTATTGTGCTTCATTTGTTTTCCTAGGACAAAGTCATACTTTTATTTATTTCATGTAGAAACAACAAAATTATATTTAGCACGATGTTTGAAAGACACCAAAACCAAAAAATGGAACTATTTATAGCTCACCATTAAAAACTAAAATAGTTCTATGAAAAAAAAATCTTTAATATCGAAAGATCTATGCAACAACTAAAAGAAAACTAACTCTACAACTTTGAAGTTTAGACTAGGTTCCAAACAAGAAAACAAAAGTAAATCTAGGAATATATAGGCCTCATAACATCAAAGAGTACAAAGACCCACCAATGTCCTTTAAAGGAATAGGAGACATAACATCAAGTAAATATTAGCCTAGAAAACATTACATCATGATCAAACTCCCTTGACTATATGACCTCTAGAAGGACTATTGGAGAATTCACAACTCTCTTTGACAATAAAATTTAGTTCACTAAATATATAGCAGCAAGAATAGTTCTCCTATATACCCAAAATCTCCTTAACCCTCCTAATGAGATGTTCTAAAGCCAAATTTAAATGCATTTTTTCATCCAAAACCTAGTTAATCACTAGCTAAGAATCCCTAAAGATCTAGATATCCTTAATGCACTTTTCCACTGTAATATCCACCACAATAGCAACCTTTACCTCTACCATGTTATTGTATCTTGACCCTAATACACAAGAAAAATATATTGTGTTCTAAAAGAAATATGAATCCACTAGCTCCACATTTCATTGGGTTGCCTTTGGAAGATTTGTAAAAAAAAAAAAAAAGGATTAGACTTATCCATATGAACGTGCATGATATGGCTCAAGCCCTTGATTTTTATCACCTTATTTAATCCATTGAAACCATATTGTGTTGTTTGAGAGTGCCATTCAAAGAAATATATGAACTTTGGTGGATTCCCTATCCTCTAGACTTTCTTTCGCCACTATAAAGAATTTAGGTTATCCTTTAAGGAGAACATCGCCTCATATCCAAGCTTGGTTGTGCAAAAAACACTAACATAGTTTCCATACTAATTTGTTTTCCTCCTCCCTCAGGAAAATGTTGTCAATAATCAGTTTCTCAACAAATGTGCTACATGCCTCTACTTCTAAATTTTGAAAAACCAAAACTTTATACATCAAGTATCTACCACCCTATAAAGAAAGTTTTACCCCATCCTTAACATCATATAAATTTGATCTACTGAGGGAACTAAGGGAAGCATGAATCTCCCAGGATAACTAGTAATCCGCCCCCCCACAATCTAGGGATCCATCCCTAGCCTAATGTTCTTCCCATCACCAACCTTCTAAACTAGCCACTTCCCTGCCAAAGGGAAATCTTGGACCAAATATTTCAAAACAATAGATGCATTTGGATTAATCATGCTAGGGATCGTGATCTAGTCTAGCACTAACAAGGAAAATACATTATTTTGAACAAGAAAATCCCTCCATGGTCCAGAGCTTGAAATCAATTTCCATAAGCTTTTGGTTGCAAGTGCCTTGGGAAAATGGAAGATATTCTTGAGGCCTCACCCATCTTCCTTCTTTGTTCTTGTAAGCACCTACCATCTAACCAAATCCATTTTATCCTTTACGTTTTTTTCTGACCACATGAAGTTGAATATCTTCCTCTTGATATCCTGCAAGATGCCCTTGGGGATATATGCAAGAGATTGCTAGTAGACTAGTATAGCTTCTAGAACGAATTTTACCAAAGTTAACTTTCCACCTAAAGAGAGCCATTTGGAATACCAAGAAGTAACTTTATTCTTAATCTTACTATAGAGCCACATCCAATCCCAAATGCCATATTCATTTGGATTTATTCGAAAACGAAGATACTAGAGCCCATTCTCGAAGTCACCTTCCCAAAATGTAATAATTCTAGAATAGATTGTTGTTGACCATCAACTTCTATATGAAACATTATGCAATTTGTTTTTTGGTTTACTTCCATTCATGTGGCCTTGCAATACAACTCTAAGGATCAACGAATATATCTTACATCCCTCATGGACCCATCCCCAAAAAGTAAAACATCATCAACAAACAAAAAATTAGTAAGAGAGATATGGATCCCTATATTTATTCCCTCCAGTCTTCCAAATCATTTTTCATGGAGAAGGAACCTACTTAAACCTTATGTTATGAACACAAATTAAGGGTGAAAGTGGACACCCTTTCCTCAGTCCTCTAGTGGGATGGGAAAAGGGAGAGGCAAAACCATTTAAATACAAAGAAAGACAAAGAAGAGAAACATCCTTCCACCCAGTTAACAAATTCACAAGAAAATCCAACATGTAACATCATCACCTAAGATAAGTCCAACCAACATTATCAAACGCCTTAAAAAGGTCTAGTTTGATAATGAAGGAGGATTTATTTTTTACCTTTATGGTGTGAAGACCTTCTTGTGTTATGCTAATGGCTTCGTGAATCTATCTACCATCTAAAAATCCAATTTGCTCACTTATGATAATAGGGGATAACATAGGCTTGAGTCTCTTGGTAATGATCTTGGCAATAAATTTATACATGACATTACATAAGGAAATGGGTCTAATATCTTAAAATATATCAAGAATGTATTTCTTGGTAATTGTAATGTCCCCAGCCCCACAGGTTGGGCCACGACACTACAACCTCAATTTTCGTCTCTAGGATATTCTTTGTAGCAGCCTAAGATCACTATTGGACCATGATACTTCAAAAATCCTAGTGTGCAGATACTACTTATAACACTCCCTGTTAAAAGTAGACCAGAATATTGCGCACAATCTTAAGGTACTGCACCCATACCAATGTTGAGTCTTTCTCTACGAGTACACTTATATTAATACAATTATAGTAGTAGAATAAATGCCACAAATCTACTGAGTGCTTAGCCTTTCAAAACACATATATACTATTGTGTGCGCAATGACACGGTGCACTTAATAATATTGTTTGTGCAATCAATCTAATGTTGCACATAGATTCTATCACCTTTGTGTGCACATACTATTTCACTTCACACTCTGTGATTCATACCATGCCTTGGTATATTCCAATTATACCTCAGATTTTAACTCAACATGAATACTTAATAATTGTCATACTTCTCATGTGCACCAATATATACAGATTAATCATACCTTTAGCTAACACGAAACACTTATAATTATCATGCCCACATATGTCACAACATACAAGAAAAATAAACACACACACACACACACACACACACATATATATATATGAACATTAGAGCACGAAGTAGTTAAACAAGTCTGTGAAGGTCACTTATCTTTTATGAAAAGTCACCAACTGTGTGTAGGACTAAGACGTTCCTCCCAACCATATACTTGTTGACGGGCGAAATCGACCGTCCACCAACTGAGAGAGTGGAACCGGTCCGGGGTTGTCTAATAACCCAAGCCGTTTGGAATGAACCACCCTGACGGGTTTAACGGCTCCGTTGGCCGCTCCAAGGTCCTAGGAAAACCAAAGAAGAGAAACTGATCTAAACTAATTAATCTAATTAAAACAAATAAAACAAACTAAACTAACATAAAACTAAATAAAACAAACAAACTAAAACTAAATACAAGAAACTAAACTAACTAACAATAAATAAAAACAAACTAATACACTAATCTAATTAAAACAAACTACTAAATAAATTAAACTACTCTAACTATTCTATATACAAACTACTAATTACAATTACACTAACTCTAATAATTAACTATCTAATTACTAATTGAATTACAACTTATTCACAAATATACATTATCACAGAATGCAGATTTGAATAAAACCTGTAAAACTCATTTACTTTCTGTCCTAAGACAGTTAGAGATTTTTTTTTTATTTTTTTTTTATGTTTTTTTTATGAATAAGAAATAAAACTTACTGAAATTAAACGATCTAATATATTTACTGAAATTAAACAATCTAATATACTAATTCTACCTATAAATCTAACTAAACTTATATCTAAACTAAACTACTAATAAAAACAGTAAACACACAAGTAACTAACTGACCTGGAAACGCTCCCAATTTGTCCTGTGCATGATGACCTCAAAGCTGGTCGGAGGAAGGAAACTCGCACCGGATGATCCAAAAGCTTCTCGTAAACGATTGGCTACAATGCTCTTGGAGTTGTTTTACAGGACAAACAGGACATAAAAAATCATAACAATTATAGGATTTATAAATCTCTGCAATAAGGGAAACCTGTTATGCAAAAACTTATACTTAATAATTCAACTTATGAAGAAGGGAAACATGTCATTCACAAACTGAATCAAGTAATTGCTATGTTTTTATATGTTGGAAGAAATCAGATATGGATTATATTGATTAAGTTATATCATTTGCAAAAGACTAAGATAGCTAAAGTAGTCATTAACCAAATGCAGATTGATACACAAAAACATAAAACAAAATATTGATATTATGAGAAGCTAAAGCTGTAGCAGAATATCAAATTCTGTCTCAGTCTGTATTAAAATTCCATATCCTTGTTCTCCCATGAATGAGGATGATCATTATTAAAAAAATAATAAGTATTTATAAGTTTCTCCACAGGGTAAAACCTCCCTGTGGATAGTATCAAACTGTTTACATAATCTGGGAAGATATTCCCAAAATCAACTAAACTAGGAACCAAAATATTTCAAATATCCCCTAACTGCTCATCAAATCCAATGCAATTTTCGAATTCATCTGCAATGGACCAAAAATAACAAGTTAGAAAGATATTGTATTAGCAAATCAATAAAAATCTAATTCTACAGACTTAGCTACAGAATCATCTGATTCTGTAGCTAGTCTAAAATAACATACAGGATCAGAATAGAAACTGAATCAAATCTTTTAAATAAAATCAAATTGAATTAACAACCAATAACAAATCATTTCATTTTATATCGTTTGCAATCCAATAGAATCAAATTCAAATAACCGAATAGAGAAATGGTCATACTCTGTTTCGATTGTAATCGGGTAGACAGAACCAAACGGTTTTAAAGATCGCTTCATATCCAATTCGAAAAGTAATGCAATCAAACAGATGACAAGCAAACATTGTGTTTTTCCAACAACAAGAGATACGATCCGATCAACACAAAATCGTTTTAAAATTACTATAGTTGTCATGTCATTAAACGATGCATGCGACAGGTAGACTAATTCGAACAGGGACGAGAATCAACTCATACAAAATCGTAACTATATTAATTTGGCTTTGATTAGAATCGGCATAATTGATAATTGGTTATTGTAAAACATGCAAATAAACTCGATTGGTTTTGAATGAAATGATTTATTTCAAACGAATCATGACCGAGTTTAACATAGAAACAAATCGTGAACCTGGATATAACCAATCTCATTTTACAAATCAAATTCAAATAGAGTATCTATCGCAAATACGAATCCAAATGATAACATGGTCTAGCTAACAGTCAACTAATGCGAATTAACCGGCTGGGTTTTAGCATACTCATTATGAATTAAATCAGTTTTATGATTTGAGCGCGTTTGTACAAGCTTAAAATAAACAGCATTGTTTCCGAAGAAACAGAGTCACACTGGAAACAATCCGAGTTGAAATCTTGTTCTTTGAAAATCATAATGGCACAACAAACCATAACAATTAACCTCATCGAAATCGTTACCAATCATAGCGTATGCATTATAACGAAATCGAATCGAAATATGATTGCGTTCAAAATTGAATATGAGAAACAACTCTTGTCTAGAATAGATGCAAACGACTTCAATTGACAGTAGAGCATCCATTTTAACTCAATCAAACAAATCAAATCCACACTAAAATCAATCAAATCAATGAAAATCTAAGAAAAGCTAAACTGGGAAAATGAACTTCCATTTAGTCAAAACAAAGCTATCTATAGAATGCATATAATGTAATAGAGCCAATCAATGCTGTAAACAGAACTGTTTAAAACTGAATTCGAATCGTTACATAAACAAGTGATATCAAAATATACTTGTGTGATGACGAGGCTGCTCAATTATGCCGACTTAGAATTCACGACAGCCGTGGCTGATTCCACATTTTTAAACAAGATGGAGCCTGTCGTCTTTTGTTTCTTATTAGTGGCTTGTAGCTTGGCCTTTTGACTGGTAAGCAGTGCAACCTGGTCCTCCAAAGATTGAATTCTTGACTGGAGAATCGGAACATCCAGATAATATCGCTCTAACCATGAACTGCATTGATCACAGGGTGGCACTGTAGGTTTAGACAGAGCAAGAGAGGGTTTGGATAAATGACCGGGGGCTTCACAAGGCAACTTAATGCCTGGGTAGTTAGGGTCGTTCTGTAGGCAAGGGGGTAGGTTTGACACAAAGTCATACGAGGGTTCGGCACACAGATCTTTCGAATAGGGGTATTCGCTAGCCAAGAAACGCTCCACTTCCGAATCGGAGTCCTCACTCAACACGATAGGGTTTGGTTCTACAGGGGGTTTTGGCTTATTCCTTGCCATCCGTGAAATCAAACGTGCATTCTTTTTCCCTTTGGCGTTTGCAGTAGGGTGGGCCTTGGGATTTTTGCTCACAGGCTTAACAGTCTCAACACTCTTAGTCGCATCGTGGGGTAGGTCGGTAGGAAGGTCGGCCGAGGGTTTAGGTAAAAGGATATGATAGGGCACAGGAGGTACAACCTTGACCTCGCTCACCACTGGTTTGTCGACCTGTGTAAGGTTCGAATCCTCAAAACCATTTCGAGAAATGAAATTGCTCCAACAATCTTTGTGAAAAGTCAAATGATAGACAACAATAAGTTTCACCAGCCCATAATGAAAAAGGCTACTATCAACCTGGTTTCTTTTGTACTTCTTTGACATTTTAAACAGGATTCTATGCAAATAATAAGGCATATTTAGCTGATAACCCATAAAAACCATAAGCAAACGAAGGTGTTGTAGGAACACAAACCCGTATCGACCCTCGCAAGTGATAAACTATTTGATTATCATCAATAAATTGTGCCAACGTTGTTTAAGCATGGTCACGGGCATACCTTTATCACAGGAGGTGATTTTTCGTGACTGGAAGAGCAGTGTCCATGGGACCTCTTCAACTTTGCAATTCTTGGACCATCGTTGTCTAGTGGCAGGCAAACCCGTAGCAAGACTGAGAAACTGTTCATCAATTTCCAATTGAATATCGCCGACCTTGGCTCGACAGCCATCAAAGTTCATGGCAAATTGTCGAGCTACGCAGAGGTTAAAACCCTCGAATATTTGTATAAATGGAAGCCACCCATTTTCCTCGAGGTCACTGTGGGCACTGTCAAACATCAACAGAGTTTGGCTCCCATTGGGTTCAGCTCGAACGACTGGTGCCATGAATCGAGCACATGGTAAGGGTTTGGTTCGAATTCACCAACGCATAGGAGCATAGATGTTCGGTCTAACAACAATGAACGATCAAAGGGGGAAAGCATTAATGTGCGCATGCGAGGGTGGTGGAGTTATTCACCGCCATGCATAATAGTTATGGTAAAGTACAAGCGGAAAATTCCACATCTGTTCAATCAATCATAGCATAGCTCAAAAACCATATTGTTTGACCAATCAAATGGTGAGTGATATGCCAACGCGCCAAATCAACTATAGTTTTTCAAACCATTGACATTCAATGTGTAACCAACACTGAGTGTTAACCATGCGCCATTGTATAAATCAAAAGTTTTAAACCATTGTGCCAATCGATACTCATAAAATTGACAAGCCAAGAGCTATAATAAGGATCACATCATATATATAAAAACAAAAATATGACCCCTATGCAATTCATAAAGATTAGGCAAGTCATAGTAAGTACAAATCTATATGTTCACTGCCTCACAAACTTAATAAAATCAAGTTATGCAATCAATATAAAAATKTMCAATGAGCATAGTTTAAAAGTCCTTTCAGCCACATGATGATAAACCAAAGRWAAGTGCCATAGAAAATATCGATAACAAGATCATGAMAGTTCAAATAAYGATMGAAATGTGACCTCGAAAGGARAAGTTTTCACGCTTACAGTCGTGAAAACTTAATGGAGACCAATTTGCAAGTGTCGCAAGAAATGAAAATGTTGTCTATTTGAAAAATGCGACGAAAAACTTGAYGTTCACAAGACATAGGTSTAGGCAGCTTATAGGACAATAGAAAMAATTGAAATGGCTGCCAACAATACTTTGTCACTCATAATCTTTCAGCAACAGGTCACCCCCGAGTTGGGGCTTAAACTCCACAGGAAAAAGGGTTTCCATTTCCAAGATATGGTCTAATATTCAACAAAAGACTTGGTCCAAGGTGTCAATTGTTGTGACTATCCTATAGTTCCTCAGTCCTCACATGTCTTTCCCACCCTAGGAAGTGTGCCCCTTCTCTTCTCAACAGTCCTTCAGCTACCCCACTTCCCTTCTGGGGCTTTAGAAACTGACCGGATAGGAAGTCTAAGAGCCCTGTATCTAATGAAAAATGCACTAGGGAACAGTTTCTAGCAAACTCCCTCCTTGAGAGAATGCTCATGGGCCTGACAACCTGCCCCTTTGACAGTAAACTAGCCTTCCCCAAGCACAAGGTTAAGCAATGACGATAAGTTACAACAAAATACGTATTCCTTCATAGAGGAAATCCATCTGAATGATTCCAGAATGAGTGATAATCCCCCGAATTACACTAAGGACAACAATATATATTGCATGTCTTCCACTCGACACTTTCTACCTTCAGAAGTAGATTTTATCCACTTGGTGACTCATTCCCATCCCTCGTGAACTTAGGATAAATACATATCCATAAATCAAACTTTCAGAAATATTAATAAAATATTTCCTTGACTTAAGCTCCCCAATTTTCCTTTTCCATGGAGTTTAACCCTTGTCTCTTTTCATATAAGTTGAGTCTACACGCACTGATGTGATTATATTAATAATCTCAAGGTGATTACATTACAATACATGTGCACTGTCCTTTTGCATCTAGGCTCACCAGCCTCAAAACACAAGCATATATACAAAGTCTCTTTGGCCTCAAAATTGTGCACTTAATACGTGTGCGCAAAAATTTGGGATGTGTGCACTCTTCCTTTGGTGCACCATCCTCGCACACTTACACAGATGCACTCTACACTATGAAATGTGTGCATTATTTCTTTAATGCACAATCAGCGTGCAATCACCAAACTATGGGATGTGCGCACAAAACTGAATCCAAGACTTGATATCAACAACTTAGCAACTTATATAAATATATACTTTTATATTTACATTTATAGTTTGGGTTCGGCCTAGGGGTATTACATTCCCCTCCCCCTTATTTATGCATTGTCCTCAGTGCATTACATACACATGTATAATCAAAACTTTCAAAAGTTCTCAAAGAGATGCAAATGCTCTACCCGCATAGCATCCTCATGTTACCAATTGCATCCTTAGTACTGTAACAGGTCCATTGGACCTTTATTAGTCCTGTTGTGCGATTCTGGAGCATCTTGACTTTCTGATCCAATATGTGTTTTGGTTGAACTCGGAAATCACCCTCTTGGTTCACCTGAATCACATTCCAATCAATGACATGATTTGTATCAGGTACATACTTTTTAAGTAAGGAAACATGGGATACATTATGAATACCCAAGAATGTAGGTAGAGACAACATGTATGCGACAAGACCAATCCTCTCTAGGATTTTGAATGGCCCACAATATCGAGCTACTAGCTTAGAGAAATTCCCCAACTTTAGGGAACTTCGTCTTTCTTTTACTTTTAGGAACACATGGTCACCCACTTTAAACTCTCTAAAAGTTTGGCCTTTATATGCATAACATTTTTGTCTGTCTTGGGAAGATTTTAAATTTTTCTTTATTTTTACCATCTTCTCTTCCATTTTCCGGAGCAAATCTGGACCAACCACTGCGCGGTTTGCTAGGTTACCCCAAATCACATATGTGTTTCACTTTCTACCATATAGTGCTTCAAATGGTCTCATTTTTAAAGATGCTTGATACCCATTGTTGTGAGCAAACTCTACCAAATGTAAGTAGTCTTCCCATTTTGATGGTTTATCCATCACATACATCCTTAGCATATCTTCTAATACCTGATTTACCTTCTTTGTTTGTCCATTAGATTTTGGGTGATATGTTGTGCTAAAGTTCAGACTTGTTCCAATTCCTTTGAATAATCCCTTCCAAAAATTGGAAGTGAACTTGGGATCTTTGTCAAACACAATTGTCTTGGGTACTCCATGGAATTCAACAATTTCTCTTATGTAGATATAAACCATATCAATTTCCTTGTAAGTTGAGTTCAATGGAACAAAATGGGTAGCTTTAGTAAGCTTATCCACTACCACCATAATATAATCATATTGTTTGGTTGATATGGGAAGCTTAGTTATAAAATCCATCGTTATAACTTCCCACTTCCACTCAGGAATGGGAAAAGGTTGTATCAAACAAACTAGATATATGTGCTCAACCTTGACCTATTGACATTCAAGGCATCTAGAAATAAAATCAACAACCTCAATTTTCATACCTGGCCAATAATATTGCTTCTTAACATCTGCTACTGCCTTTTGATAACCAGGCTTTCCAACATAAGGCACATCATGCAATTCCTTCAATTTTATATTTTCAGCTCTGGTGATTCAGGCACATAAAATTTGCGCCTAAACAAGAGAATTTCATCCCCTTTAAGCTCGTACTCTTGAAGTTTCTGCTGCAAAATACCGTGTTGTAATTTTTCTCTTAATTCCTCATAGCATTGATCTGACTTTGCAGCCTCTATGATTCTGTCTCTCAAATCTATCTAGTACATGTTAATGGTTGTAGCATGCATCTGATGCACTCTCCTTCTGAGTGTATCAACCACCTTAATCTATTTTCCCTTGATATGTTTTATATCAAAGTCATAATCATCGAGGAATTCTAACCACCTGTTTTGTCTGACATTTAAACTTAGTTGTCCAAACAAATATTTGAGACCACAATGGTCTGTTCTCAGCTCAAATATTTTACCCATATAGTGCCTCCACATCTTCAAGGCATGCACTATAGTTGATAATTCTGAATTATGGGTGGCATAGAGTCTCTTGTGATATTTTAGTTTTCTTGATTCATAACATAACACATGCCCATTCTGACTTAGGACTCCACCAAGTCCTTCCTTGCATGCATCCGTGTACACAACAAAGTATGTCACTGGAGCTACAATCCTTAGTATTGACACACTAGTCAAAAAAAATTTCAAGTGTTGGAAACTCCTTTCACAATCCAGAGTCCATTCAAATCACACACCTTTCTTCTGCAGGGATGTGATTGGATGCATAATCCTTGAGAATCCCTCAATAAACCTTATTTAGTACGCTTCCAGTCCCATGAAAGATCTCACTTCTGTGACATTTCTTGGTGTTGGAAATTCCTCAATGGATTTTATCTTCACTGGGTCCATAGTTATTCCTTCCTCTATAATTATATGACCCAAATAGTGAATTTCCCTCTGGTAAAATGAGCACTTTCTCAACTTTGCATAAATTTGATGCTCCCTAAATACCTTCAACACCATATTCAAGTGTTTCTCATGTTCTTGTTCGAATTTAGAGTAAATAAGGATTCCATCCAAAAATATGACGATGAACTTATCCAAGTATTCTCTGAAAACCCCATTCATTAAACACATGAAAACAACTGGTGCATTCGACAACCCAAATGGCACCACTGTGAACTCGTAATGACCATACCTTGTTCAGAAGGCAGTATTGTTGATGTCTTTCTCTTTTATTCTCACTTGGTGACAGATCGGATCGGCATCTTCAGACATATTATTCTTATTCATCATCGGATACTGATACCATAAGCTGAGCTGGTACATCTTCTTTATTCATTAAAAAATTATTCTCTTTTTTTTTAATGCAAGGATACGTATTGTCACCGCATTGTGGTGGATCTTCTTCATCATTGGATGGATCACCTACAAAGGACACACAGAGTACTGGGAGGGAAAAGCTGCTTAGGCTAGTCATTGGTTCAGTCCAACCATTAACTGGCCTACCTTTTGATGATTCCAGCCAGAAAACTTCAAGGTTTTCCATGCTACAGATGATGCAAGATATGCATAACATAATTATTTCTTTTGAGCATAGATTTACAGTAGATCCTAAACCTGCTACATCCCATCCCTTTTGATTGTTGATGAGATCCAATCCTGTCCAGGCTGAAGAGCCTTCTCCAAGTCAATGGTGTAATTTCTGTGATGAACCCCATGACCCAGTGACATGGCCTCCTTCGTCATGGGGGAATGAACCATATACTCTATATAAGGCCATCTTTCACTATTGAAATTACCAGTTTTAGCTGCCTTTACCTTTTCCAGTTGTTTATGCTGTTTACCCAGCAGCATAGAGAAAATTGCTTTAGTGAAAGGGTAATGGGTCCGCGAGTGCAATTCAATTTCTAGGTCAACGTTTTCTTTCTTATACGTCATTGTTATCGAAAGAATCTAATTATTTACTTTTCTGAGAAAGAGGTCTTTGTGGGAGAGGAAAGGGCACGTGGACTAGCGACAATCCCTTCCTCTTCCGCAGAGCCGAATCATCTGAGGATGTAAACTCCGACGTTGTTTCCCCTTCCCTTCCCATGTAGGATTTATTTCTAATTACCTCCACGGTGATTCCTTTGTCGGTGCTTGATCCCTACAAAACTCTTTTGCCTTTATAGTTTCAACGTTCTTTTTCCGCATGGGCACATTGCTTGATGGCCTACTCAAACCTTGACCACTGTGGCCTTTCATTTCTTTCACTGTGCGTCGTTGGGAACATGGGTCTTTCAGTGAACGATTGTTTGGAACATGAGGAAACATCATCAATTTCTTTCTGTGTCTTGCTGGTGGTGTATTGGTGGCTTTTGTCGCCTTCCTGAACTCTGGTGTGGAGAGTTGGGGGGTCCATGCTCTGGGACTCACGTACCATGTCTATTTCTTCCTTGCACCCAAGCTCTTATAATAATTGGGTGCACCCAAGATTTCATCTCCTTACCCTGGTTTTCGGTGCCTCAATTCTCTATTTGGTCGAGGTCGTACTTCCCTGGGCCGGTTCCCAATCTGTCGCTGCAATCCTCGGGAAGTGCATCTCCGATTGAAAACTTGTATCACGGGATTCTGTCGTTCTGTCCATATCTAAGGTCAATCTTAGAAAATATATTTGTGCCCCTTAGCTAATCAAAGAGGTCATCTATCCTTGGCAAAGGCTGCTTGTTCTTGATGGTTGCTTTGTTCAACTGCTTGAAGTCAATGCAAAGTCTCAACGTACCATCTTTCTTTTTCAAGAAAAATATTGAGGCACCCTAAGGCGACACACTTGGGAATATATACCCCTTCTTCATAAGATCTTAAAGTTGCATCTATAATTGTTTTAGCTCTAGTGTACTCATCCTATAAGGAGTCTTGGATACAAAATCTTATCTCATCATCAAATTTATAGAGAACTTAATATCTCTTTTCGGTGGAAACTCAGGTATCTCTCTAAATACATCCTTGAATTTTGTTAGTACTGTGCGGTCTTCAACACTTGGCACTTTATCTATGGGTTCCTCCTCCATGTGCATTACAAATACTTGACATCCCTTCCTGTAGATTTTCTTCAATTGCAAGGCTGAAATTCCTCTAATAGTCACAACTCTTGGAATGCCTTGAATTGTTCTCAAGTTTCCTTGCTCATCCAGGAAAGGAAATGTCGTATTATAACATTCTAGAACACCATGATGTTGGTCCAACCAATCCATACCAAGGAGGAAATCATATGAGCCCAAAGGTATGATATTCAAATCAACTTTTTTGTGCAATCCATCCATTTCAATTGAACATGCCTTGACCATCTCATTAATTTTTCTTTTTTCCCCTATAGCTAATTGCACCAACCAAGGTTTTTCAAGCTTGCTTCTCAACAATTAGAATCTTTCAGCCATTTTAGGATCTGGATAACTATGAATATATTTCGAGTCAATTAAAATAACAATAGATTGATCATTAATCTTACCTTCCACCTCGATGATTGGCGATTGAAACTTAGCTTGCTTGTTGTCCAGGGCTGCGTAAATTCTAGGAACACTTCTACTCTTGTCTTCAACTTTCGCAGCTTGTCATACACTATGCGCAGTCCTCGATTTTTCACCTCTTTTGATGGAAATCTCTAAACATATGGTTTCCATCGCAACCCCAACACTTCATTGGTTACTGACTTGGCCTAGTTTCCATTGCCTCAATCATTCTGGGCTCCTTGGAAGTTGGATGTCCTTGTACAGTATTTTTGAAAAATGGTGGCTTGGTACCCTTCTTCCTTTGTTCCATCTTTCTTTTCATCTTGTATTCCCATGACTTTTGGAAAGTCGGTCTTCCCCTTTGTTGATCATAGAGACATTTATCTCTCCTTATATTTTCCTCCAATGTCTTGGGATCATCATAATATATGTTATCGCTAATAAATGATGGAATCCCACTCAGGTACCTTTGAGTCTTCACTTTTTCATCTTGATAAAAGGAACATATTTCAACAATTCTAAAAATATCCTTTCATACTCGTCTATGGTCATGCTCCCAAGCTTGAGTTGAAAGAAATCCTTCATTTTCCTATCATAGTAACGTTTGGTTAAATATTTATTTTTAAAATATCACATTCCATCCAAGTAACCTTGCTTTCATCAATGTGTTGCACTTGCACATATTGATCCTACCACATTGTTGCTTTCCCCTTGAGTTGATAAATGCCAATTTTCCCTTCTACCTACGAGGAGTAATTATGCAGTTGAAAGTATTTCCTCATACCCATCAACCATGTCTCTGCATCCTCATTCTTCTTATGCTTACCATCAAAAGTAGGAAGCTTTATCTTATTCATTTCTCCTTGTAGTTCATCTACCCTAGTCCTTCTCTTATTCTTTCTGACAGTAGATGGGCTCGAAATACTATGCACTCTCCCAACTAAATATCTTGGAGAGTGGTGGAGATGCTTGTCAACACTTTTTTTCCCCCCATCCTGAGACCCGTGTCTTCCTGACCTACTTGTCTCTGTCTCCTTATCCATATTTTTCTACTTTTTGTCCAAGTTTTGTAGAAAGTTGATGTTGAAGCCATCTTGCTCCTCCTTGGCTTTCATAAGCCTATCATTATTAGCTTTATAACTTTGGACGTCCTTTTGCAAACTTGTTATGGTCTCTACTAAGTTCATTCTCTCTTCTAAGCCTTCCCTATGTCCATTGGATTATGTACCTTAAATACCCATATCGATGTACAACCTTACCATTTCTTCATCCTGGCCATAGGTTCTTTGCGCACCTGCCATGATTTTAATCTCTGCGTTGATTTTGTCCTGAACCAATTGTTGTTAATTTTGCAAAAAGTGCAGTTAGCAAGATTTGATAAACTAATTAATGCGACAATTCTATGAGAGTTATGCACAATTTGTCAGAATCATTTATTTTCTTTTCCCTTGGATGATTTTAACGTCCAAATTCTAGCGTACACACCCACACATCCTTGTTTTTGAACGCATCACAACTCTATACCGTGCACCAATGGTTTTCTGTGTGCAATAAAATTTGTACTGCACGACACTAATACTTAGAGAACACGTCTATTTCATGTTTATCTCTGTCCCATACAAGTCTAGTGTTGAACCAATTTCTCTAATACAATAATGTAACATCCCCATCCCCCCATGTTGGGCCATGTCACTACAAAATGAACTTCGGTCTCTAGGATATTCTGTGTAGTAGCCCAAGATCACTACTGGACCATGCTACCTCAAAAATCCTAGTGTGTGAATACTATTTATAACTCTCCCTATTACAAGTAGACCAGAATACTACACACAATCTTAAGGTACTGCACCCAGACCCATGTTGAGTCTTGTTCTACGAGTACACTTCATTTAATACAATTATAACAACAGAATAAATGTCACAAATCTAATGTGTGCTTATCCTTTCAGAGCACATATATACTACGGTGCACACAATCACTTGGTACCCTTAATAATACTACGCATGCAATCAATCTTATGTTACATGAATATTCTATCACCTTTGTGCACGTAGACTGCTTCACCCCGCACTCGGCGATTCATACCATGCCTTAGCATCCTCCAATCATATCCCAGAGTCTAACTTAACAAGAATACTTAATAACTGTCATACTTCTCATGTGTAGCAATATATACAGATTAATCATACATTTAGCTAACATGAAACACTTATAACTATCATTCCCACAAATGTCGCAACACACATGCAAAAGAAACACACATATACATATATATACGGTAACACTACACATAATTGACCACAATATTCATATGCAAATTCATACAGGAAGATAAACCCATTTAAAAATATGAACATTAGAGCACGTAGTAGTTAAACAAGTATGTGAAGGTCACTTATCTTTTATGAAAAGTCACCAACTCCATGAAGGACTCAAACATTCCTCCCAACCATAGACTTTGTCGCTCATAATATTTTAGCAACAGTTCATCCCCGAGCTGGGGCTTAAACACCACAAGAAAAAGGGTTGCTATTGCCAAGCTATGGTCTGATATTTTGTAAAATACTTGGTCCAATGTGTCGACTGCTGCAAATAGCCTATAGTCCATCATTCCCCACATGCATGTTCCACCCTAGGAAGTGTGACCCTTCTTTGCTCAACATTCCTTTGGCTTCCCCACTTCCCTTCCAGGGCTTCAACAACAAGTTGGACAAGAAGTCTTAGATCCATGTATCTAATTCCTAGTGGATCAGAGAACAATTCCCAACAAACTCCAACTTGGAGAGAATGCTCATGGGCCTAACAACCCACCTCTTTGACAGTAAACAAGCCTTCCCCAAGCACAGGGTAAAGTAATGACAATAATTTACATCAAACTATGTATTCCTTTACAGAGGAAATTCATCTGAATGATTCTGGAATGAGTGACAATCCCTTGAATTACACTAAGTCCAACAATATATATTACATGCCTTCCACTCGATACTTGTCACCTTCATAAGTAGCTTTTAGCCACTTGGTGACTCATTCCCATCCCTCGGGAACTTAGGATAAATACATATCCACAAATTAAACTTTCAAAAATATTAGCAAAATATTCCCTTTTCCTAAGCTCCCCCTTTTTCCTTTTCCGCGGAGTTTAACCCCCCGTATCTTTTCGTCTAAGTTGAGTCTAGGCGCAATGATGTGGTTATATTAACAATCTTGAGGTGATTACATTACAATACAGGCATATTGTCCTTTTGCATCCAGGCTCACCAACCTCAAAACACAAGCATATATATAAAGTCTCTCTGGCCTCAAAACTGTGCACATAATACGGTGTGCGTGAAACTATGGGATGTGTGCACTCTTCCTTTGGTGCGTCATCCTCCAACACTTACACAAATGCACGCTACACTATGAAATGTGTGCCTTCTTTCTTTGATGCACAATCCTCACACAATCACCAAACTATGGTATGTGTGCACAAAACTAAATCGAAGACTTGATATCACAACTCACCAACTTATTTAAATATATACTTTTATATTTACATTTACAGTTGGGGTTCGGTCTAGCAGTATTACAAGAATCATGGTTAAGCAAGTGGAGTTAAAATCCCCCAAAATCTTACTAGAGCCAATATATTACTCCATAACTAGTAATAAGTCCTTACACAACAAAACAAGAAGACCCTCAAGGAAATAAATGAACCAATTGTTTGGTCTAGGGCTCTTGTCATTCTAGAAAGTCTTTATAACCATAATTAATTCCTCCAAAGAGACCCTTTTCATAACATACATGTTCTGATCTTGACCCACAATACCTAGGAAGAAATATGACAATCAAACAATTGTTGCTATGTTATCTTTGGGAGGTTCCTTTAAAAAGGTCATTGAAGTTTTTTGTACCCTCTTCTACCATATCCTTGAAACTATAGACCTACTCCTCCCTCTCATCCTTTATGCTCCATACATTATTTATTATTTTCCTCATTTTTACATAGTTATGGAAAAATCTTGTGTTTTTATAATGTTGGGCTATCCATGTATATCTACTCCTTTGCACCTATTTTTCTTCTTGCCAGTCCATTAGATCCTTTTTAACATCTTCCTTTAGTTTAAGATTCTTCAATTTAGCTTCACTAAAAATACTATTCATATTTGAGTTGTTTTCTATATCTTCCTCCAAAATCTAAATCTACTCTTGGGAGTCCTTGAATTTAGCCTTTTCCCATTCTATATATTTCCTTTTGATTCTCCCTAAGTTGTCACTGAACCAGAACAAAGTTGAGTCCTCAATTGACTATCAAAATGCCTCCATTCATTTCAAACTAACTCTCTAAATCTTGGGTCCTTAATATAAGGAGAGCTAAACTTAGAGAGCCCAAGAGGTTTTTTGGGTCAGAAGCCCCACTTGAAGGAAGACAGGAAATTGGTCAAATAACCATCCTTCTCCTATCCATGATTTGATGCCACCCATACTATCCACAAGTCGCTTAACTACCAAAAAATGATCAAGTCTTTTGGAGATAGTGTTATCCCCCACCTTATTGTTCCTCCATGTTGATTCCAAGGACAAAGGCTCTATTTCAAAAAGAACACCCTCACCTATATTCTTTAGGAAATAGTTAACCAGAGGGTGCATCCTTCCTGATTCCCCCCACACTTCACCTTGTCTCAAAATGAAATTCACAAATCCTCCCACATTTTTACATTAGCCTTCCTTAGTTCCCTATTCCTGAAAAAGGAGTCCCAAAAGGCTTCCCTAACCAAGAATGACCCATAAACATTGATAATATTGAATTATGAATCCAAATCTAAAGAGAGAAACTCTAGACAATTGAAATTCTAAATAAAATAGACAAACCTGAATTGAAGAGTCTTATACCAACCTATCACTAGACCCCCATTTTCCCTTATGCACTAAGAGCTTCAAACCTCCACCCAAGGAGGGATTATAATAACAAATCTTTAACCTTCCCAACCTCTATATCCATAATTGATTCCCAAATCAAAATTACCTCAAGGTTATTTGCTACAATTACCCTCTTTAGGAAGTTTCTTTTGAATGCACTCCCCACACCTCTCAAGGTTATTTGCTACAATTACCCTTTTAGGGAGTTTCTTTTGAATGCACTCCCCACACCTCTCATAAAAGAGGACAATATTTTTGGAAACTTAAAGAAAGCTTTACGTGCTTTAAGGGCTCCTTGAATAGTCATGCCCCCCTTCAATAGTCATTTGTTTGCTAAAATAAAACTTCCATGGCATTTGGTTTCTTTGCATGCAAAAGGACAGATTTCATACCAAGACCGACCTAGCCTTCACCCTAATCCATGCCTAAACCGATAAACGCCCTTCAACTCGCTCTTCCATCAATACAATGCTCTTTTTTATCCAGCGCATTTGAAATGATAAATTTTGCTTTCAAAGGATGTGAAATCTTCATCGGATGAGTATGAGGTTTACTATCAAGCTTCCTACCATTTATGTCAAGTCCATTTTTATTGTAATAAATAACTAATAGCTAAAGGCCAAAGCAACATTTAAAATTTAGATGTTTATCCCATCCAATGGTTGAGTTTTCATGGGTTATTTGTCATACATTTTTAATAATGGATAACTACTTTATTATGGTTTGAACTTTGTTTGAATCAACCACTAAGGCTGCTGGTTAGTTTGAAATGGAATTCATGTTTTAAATTTATGTTAATTATGGTTAACAAGTTTAAATAAGTTTATTTTGTTAATTATTATTTAAATTTTTTTTATTTTTTATTTTATTTTAATTTTATAAAAAATATTGAAAAAAGTTTTTTGGAAATTTTAATTTTGATAAATAATCAAAACAAAAACATCAATTTAAATAAAATTGAATTTATATTTTTAAATCTATGTTTCTAATATAACAAAAATTAAATAATTTTTTTATTAATATAAAATTAGCTTAACCTTAAATTTAATAAACATTATGAGAAATAAAAAAAATTAATAAAAACATAAATTCATCAACATTTAAAAATAAAAATTTATATATATAATTTAATTGATTATATATTTTTAATCTAAAACACATCACAACTTTATATTATATACAAAATAAAGTATTGCAATAGTATTTGGTGGGGACCTATTTAGAAGGAAATCAAATTCACTGCTAGTTTACTATCCTCAAATGTTTTCAGGCCATCCATAACTAGATTTTTCCCAATAGAATTATCACAAAAATATATTAATTGTGATAAAAACCTACACTTGTTCATGATGAAATAAATAAGAAAAACAAAAACACATCATATATCAACCATTGAGAGAATAGACATTCTCCCTCTCATACACCTCCACTATCAACTCAATGTCTTTATCTTCATCTTGGATGGCCTCTAATGATTGAGGGTCTACATCTAGCACAATGGGATTGGCACGAGTTTCTACTAAGCTAGAAGATCCCTCCTCATGCTTCCATTTACTTGTATCCTCTATCGCCTATGAAACTAAAATCATGATACCGAAAATCACTTTACACGTAGCTTCAAATTTTCCATCAAAGACTTTGATAGTATGGAGTATTTCTTGTTGCTCTTCCTTATTCTTTTCCATGGCTTGTGTTATTAAGGTTTTCAATAACCAATAGGTTTCCAATATCCTAAAATATTTTATATCTTGTGTTCGAGAATGGATTGGGTCCATAATCGATTCCTTAACCTCCTCCATGATTTAAGTTTTTGATGTCGCATGTCATTTGGTCTTTACTTCATTCTCCAACACCTCAATTTCCTTCTTTGCTATAGCTGAGCATTTCTTCTCAAAGTGTTGCTCGGCCTCCCAAGTTTCTCTCATTTCTCTAGATGGAAAATTCAAGGTCCTAGAGGTTGAATCCTTACCATCACCTCCCCTGGCTTTATTTTTCCCGCCATTCACATCCCTGCCAGAACCTTTGCCCATCTTATTCTCATAAAAAAAAACACAAATAAAAAGAAGAACTGAACTGAAACAACGACACAAACAAAAACACCATTAAAATTTTACAAATTAAAATATGTTTTAATGAATTATTTAAAAGCACAACATCAACATTTTACTAAATCAAAGCCTACCTAGCAAGAGGAAAAAGCCTTCAACTTTAACGTGAGCCATGAATCTTTTGAGTAAACTTGAATCAAAATGTAAATTTGGGTCCAATCTATCAACTAGCTACAAACTACAAAGAGTCTCATTAAAAATGAATCTAAAGTAAGTGAAATATAAAAATGATGTTTAAAACATAAGAACAAAGTAGAAAAGATCATGACAAATTGGATGGTGGAGAATTTGACTTTGATGATTTACAAACTTACAATAATACTATGATTAAAACAAGGGGTTTAATCTCAAAATTCTTGTAACTTCTTCCAAGTGAAATATAAAAATGATGTTTAAAACATAAACACAAAGTAGAAAAGATCATGACACATTGGATGGTGGGGAATTTGACTTTAATAATTTATAAGTACAATAATACTATGATTAAAATATGATTAAAACAAGGGGTTTAATCTCAAAATTCTTGTAACTTCTTCCAGGGTGAAGGGAAAACTTATATATAAAGTATAATTAATACAAAATCAAAACAAGTAATTATGAATACAATAGTAAAGTGACAAGAATTTGTTAAGAGAGAAATAAAGTAGAAAATACTTGTTTATACACTTTGGAGTGTTGATAAGATCATAACTCAGAAAGAAAAGGAAAAGAAAATCTTGAAAGAGCAGTAAAGAGAAGAGACAAGAATTTACTAAGAGAGAAATAAAGTAGAAAATACTTGTTTATACACTTAGATTGTTGATAAGATCATAACTCAGAAGGAAAAGAAAAAAGAGAATCTGGAAAGAGTTTGAAAAATGAGAAAAAGAGAAATAAAAAATGTTAAAGAAAAAAAAGTGATAAAAGATGATATATACATTTAAATAAACAACACAAAAGAAACTAGTTGAACAACGTTGACAAAAGACTAAGGTATCTTGAAAAGGAAAATAAGATTTGAGCAAATAAACGAAACTGGACAATTGTGACTAGAAGCCCACTATACCCTAAGTCACAAGCTTATCACTACAAAAGGGACTTTCAAAATTTGAGCAACCTACTATGTGACACAAGCGGAATTCAAGTAAACAAAAGTTGTAAAGGAGAATATTTACTCTTTTCTCATTTCATATATAGATAAGAACAAGGCCATGCAAGTAAACAGAAGTTGTAAAGGAGAATATTTACTCTATTCTCCTTTCATATATAGATAAGAACAAGGCCATGCGCTAAAAGACAAATGATAAGGTATGGCATGTGCTAGACCTTCATGTTTATAAAAATATTCATAATAGATTAAGCACTTTACATGTATACATATGCCTATACAAGAACTAAGCAAAGCATTTGAGTATAAGCATTGAAATATATTGAGAGAGCGCGCAAATAACTAAGTATTTGACTTTAGCGAGGAAAAAATATTTGAGTATAAGTTTGAATATTGATTGTATAGATATTTAAATATAAAAGTAAACTAATTTTGTAGTTAAATGATTTTTTAGATCATAAATTATATACATTTTAAATGTTATTAAATTTATGTTATGATTTAAGTTTTATGTATGGTGGAACAATGATTTTAGGGACTTTTCCTAATTTTGAGGCAATCGAGATTATTGAAAATTTGATCAAAATCCTAAATTGATGGGATCTCTAACTTCATATATGGTTGATTTCAATAATCGAAGAGAGTTTTGCTACAATATTAGATGGCACCTTAAACATATGCATTAGCATTGACCTATACAACATAAAAAATGTCGATATTCAAACCAATCAAACCCATGCAACCAATTTCAATTTTTTATAAATACAACTACAAAGAAATAAAGATGGTATAAGTGTTCAAATTACAATATGGTTTGTATGGTACCATATCAAATCAACTCATAAGAATAAGGTAGATCTTGGTGGTCAACCACCTTGTTAAACATTACAATCAATAAACCCAAAATCTCTAGACTTTTGTTCACGAACCCAAGTTAGAGACGTGTGAGAGTACAATAGTTATAAGTTTCAAACTACCAAACAAACTTTAGAACAAATCCCTTCTAAATTAGCTCATCATGTATATATGCATTAATCCAAGAGCACCTCAACAAAAGTGAAGAAGGCTAAGGAGTTGCTAGCAATGATAGTAAAATTGGATCTTTCAAATCATTTTGATAAAGCAAGTTGGCTCTACCTCAAATTTATGCTAATTCATATAGGGTTCATATTGCAAATGTTAAACTATATTATGGATTGCTTATCCTCTGTCTCTTTTGCGGTATTAATTAATGGTTCAATGTCAATATTTTTTGACCCATGAAGAGGTCTAAGACACGACTACCCATTATCACCATTGGTCAAAGGAAATGGGACCTACTTCATCTAGGAATAGAAAGGTAAGAATCAAGCTTCTCTCATAGCAGTATGTTTAGGAAAGAATTCAATCGATAATAGCAAGACAAAGATTACCTTCAAATAGTATGTGGAAGTGGACTTGGAGAAAATGTAGGGAGCTATATGCCTCCACCTTCTTCAGAATTGAGCTTTTGTGGGACAGAAAAACCAAAATGGGGAGGTGTGATGTGAAATGGATCTGGTGTCAAGTTTGGTTCCGAAAGGGATAAGAAAATGAAATTGGCTAAGTATGTAGATAGGTTGGATAAGAGACTAAGATTTCTAGTTCAAAGGGCTAAAGCTGGTGTGATTGATGGCTTTATGGGTTAATGCACTTTGAGAAATTTCGAACAAGGTAAATAAGTATGAAAATGAAGTTTGTATGAGAGATTTATGGCCTCTATAAATTATATATATGTAAGTATGTATGTGAATTATACAAATAACTACATTATATAGGCCAATTTTGGGTATATGTGTAATGTTCCTCCGTTCATAATGGGACCATAGTAGCCCTGAGTGGAAACTCCATGAATAGTTGGACCAACATAGAGTGAATGGAAGCCATGCCAATATTTAGTGACAAAAGTTGACATTATCTTGCAAGAGACAAATTACTTATGCCTTGGAGAGTAAATTAAGGACATTTAATTTAAATTTGACTAGTGGTTATAATAATTAGATAAGTATTTAATAGAATTAACAAACAAGGCACTTTATGGGTTGATTTAGTCAAGGTTGATACCTATGATCATATTTAACCATTAATGTAAGTATGTATGTAACATAGTGAATTATACAAATAACTACATTATATATGCCAGTTATGGGTAGATGTGTAATGTCCATCCACTCATAATGGGATCATAGTATCCCGAGTGGAAGCTCCATGAATAGAGGGACCAACATAGCATGAATTGGAATTCGTGATAGTATTGGGTGACAAAATTTGATATTATCTTGCAAGAGACAAATTAGTTATGTCTCAGAGAATAAATTAAGGACATTTAGTGTAAATTTTACTAGTAGTTATAATAACCAGGTAACTATTTTATAAAATTAATAAACAAGGCACTTAATGGATTGATTCAGTCTGTTGGATTACTGAGAGGGGGGCGTGAATCAGTAATGAGAAATTATACCAATTATTAATCCTTTAAACCACAATGTATATTATTTTACTTATTCAACCATGTTCATATGTTCATCATCAATATCTTATTGTATCATAAGCATTAACATTCATCAGTGCATAATAAACAATAACAAACACATCCACACAATGCACAGTACACCAATATTTACGTGGAAACCCAATGTGGGAGAAAACCACATAATTCTTTTCTTATATGTCAAGAATTACATTCAAGAAAGCACAAACTTCCAATTCTCCAGCTACAACTAGAAGGAGGCTCTAACCCCCTAGTTTCCCAGGCTACAACCTAAGGGAAGCTTCAACTCCCCAATTTCCTGGCTACAACCAAAAGGAGGTTACAACCCCCTATGTTCTTTGGCTACAACCAGAAGGTGGCTACAACCACCTATCCTTGCCCCGTCCAACCGCCCTGAAATATAAGTAGAATGATGGAACCATTGTCACATTTTCACTGTGAGATATGTTGCTGTAAACCTATACCAATACGTTCCAGTGACCTATAATCAACATGTGCCATTGTCTTGTAACCAACCTATACATGTGCCTTGCCTGTACCAACAAAACTAAATACACCAACAACATGTACCAATACTCTCCTCAATATATCAGATCTCATAACATAGATCTCATACCCAAAATCACAAGAATATCACTCAAACCATGTGCCAATAATGCACATCAATCATGTACATCAACCATGTACATCAACACTATACAAAGATAATCAACAACATGTACCAATATTGTATCAACAACAAACCAAACTATGCCTCAACAAGATATATCAAGATCACCATGTACTTCAAGTATGTATATCATCCATGTACCCAATTATATACCTCTACCATATACCAATAACATACACCAAGATAACCAACAAGATACCTCTAGAAATGCACCACACTCTCCATAAACCAAATACCATAAATCCTCACATCAACCATGTGCCACAACCTCACTATTATACCGCATCTATCTGTACTAATAACTTCATCAACATGCTTCAACCAAAATCCCTCAAACATGAACCAATACTAAACTTCAGTAGATCTGCCTTAGATAAACTCTACAACAAGCCCTAAACTTCCAAGAGGGAATTCAATAGATTTACAAGGCAAACCCTCAACCAGATTCATAGATTCAACACTACACATATGAAAACCATACATTTTTCTTCTTGTAGCATTTTGTTGCCGCAGTTTTGTTGTCGTGATTATTTTTCCATGAATCTACTGCCGTGATTTTTCTGTCGCGATTTTTCTGCCGTGGTTTTTCTACCGCACTTTTCCTACTGC
>JASDQU010104516.1:39694-62485 GCA_032191745.1 Picea mariana
AGTCTATACAACTATGTTGATGCTACCGGGTGAATGGTATGTTTTTGTGCTCAAGACCATTACCTGTAATACCTCCCTAGCTAGGAGGGAGTGTTGATATTATGGTATCTACGGGAGGTATTTACCTCCACGTGTAAACCTGACGAGGACAGAATAATCCGGGAAGCAAGAAGAAACCCTAATGAGTTGGCTAATAACCCTAGAAGACTTGTCGGCTCAAGAAGATAATTTATATTAGGTTATTAGGCTCCAAGAGAAGAAGTCGGCCAGAAACAATAATATATACTGAACAGACAAATACCCAGAATGAGAAGTCGTCCCAGGCAGTTAGCCAGAATTAGTATAAATATAGGAGGCCAGTTCTCATTCTGGAAGGCAGTCTCAAAATTGCAGAGCATCACCTGTGTGCACTGCAGTGCCCGGTTTTGTGCACAGGTTTGAGGAGACATGCCGGTGCAGCTACTGCAGCTAGAAGTTACGTTTTGTCTTGGAATATCTCTTAGCTAGGGTTTGGACTATCTGATCAGCTTTTGTTGGTGCACTATCCTTGGGGAAAGGTGCGCTACCCTTTGTTTGGCTATCTAGCCCAGGGTTTGCTTCCGGAGTGATTCTCTATCAAGGTTAAGGTGTTCGGAGGGTGGCTTCGGCCTATGGTTGGGTGACAATAGAGATATTATCAATGGTAAAACGAGCACATTCATTCATATTCATTCATGATGCAACCTAGGTGTGATTATTCTGAAATGCATCTATTTTTTATGACATTATTTTGATCAATGTTGCATGTTGTAGCTATGACCATCATTCTAACCTTTGGTCAAAATCTGAGTCAAGGTATTAGATGGATTAAAAGTTGAGATCATATATTTTATCCTCTAACCCAACCTTCTATCAAGATAGCATATTGTCTTAGTATAGAAGACCGGTTGAAGAAAGCACTCGTCATCTTGAGTGAAGGAGACTTGGAAGAAAAGCAAGCACACTCATTCTTGAGGACAAGGCTCCAAGTTTGATTAATCAAGTTGATAAGATTCAAAGGTACACATGACAAATTGATGACTAACCCTTTACAAGTAACCACTATAGTTGAGATAACAGTCTTTGTAAAGTATTATACTTGGTAGCATGTGAGCATATAGAAGTAAACACTTAATGTAATCATTTGCCTGATACAACTAACACCTCCTCTAGGAGAAACCTCGTGTGTTAGTTCCAAGTTTCCATGGAGGAATGTTCGATCACAACACTATAAGAGTTTTGACCTCATTTCGTAGTGTATCTCTTATTTTTGATCGTTGCTTCAGACAAGCCATGAATGATAACTCTAAAGGAGCTACTGTGATGATTATTCGTGCTATTGCTTTATCTATTATTATCAAAAGGATACTATTCTAGCTTGTTGTTTTGTTGACCTTGTTTCAGGTCACATGTGATAACCTTGAGAAAGCTATAGTGAAGGTTGTAGAAGGCAACATATTATATGAGACATGAAGCAGACTATGTACATGACCATATACACTCATGCACCAAAGAAGATGAAGAAGAAGATATCTCTTGAAATTTAGAGTATCTCATATGAAGATTGATTGAAAGGAGCAGAAGGCTCCAAAGATGATTGAACATTACAACGGGAAGCATACCTCGTTTGAAGCCTGACTCAATCTTTCATATTTAGACTTGGTATGCAACACCAAGTATACCTTGTAAGAGATTAGCAGGGATGTGACCTTTGATGAAGATGCAACGCTCAAGAAATCAAGAAGATGCCAGCTTGAAGAAGTATATGAAGAGGAACATGTAGGTCCCAGAACTACAGAATCAGTGAGGGAGGTTCCCAGAGTTGCAGAACCAGTAAGGGAAGTCGTAACTTCCCCTCATGAGGAAATTCTAGAAGATCATGACATAGTAGAATTTCAAGAACCTCCTTAGATGACGATCTCCCATAAGAGAAAGCCTGCTTGGGCTAAGGAGCTTATTCAAGATGGAGAGAAGTATGGTGTTCCCGAAGGAACCACAAGACAGGTGAAGAGACCTAAGCCATTCTCCAGCTATATGGATTTGATGTGTGATCTGCTTTGAAGAAGCCATTCAAAAGAAAGAATGGGCATATGCCATGATAGAAGAATACAAATCCATAATAAAGAATGATGTATGGGAAATAGTTCCCAGACCGAAGAGCAAGGATGTGGTATCTTCTAAATAGCTCTTCAAAATAAAACATGCTGCCGATGTAAGTATTGAGAAGCATAAAGCAAGATTTGTCGCTCCTGGCTTTTCTCAAAAGGAAGGCATTGACTATGAAGAGACATTCGCTCCTGTAGCCATATACAATTCAATCAGAACCATCATAGCCCTTGCAGCTAAGATGAAGTGGAAGTTACACCAGATGGACGTAAAGACAACTTTCCTAAATGGTGTCATCGAAGAAGAAGTGTATATAGAGCAACCTCAAGGATTTGAAGTTGAAGACAGGAAGTCTTATGTATGCAAGTTGAAGAAGGCTCTGTACGAATTGAAGCAAGCTCCTAGAGCTTGGTATGGCAGGATAAACAATTTTCTGACGAGCTTAGGCTTTACCAAGAGTAAAGTAGATTCTAACCTCTACTTCAAGGTTATGAACGATGAGCCGGTAATATTGTTGCTATATGTGGATGACTTATTCTTAATTGGAGAAGAAAATATCATCACCGAATGTAAGAAGAAGCTCGCTTCAGAATTTGAGATGAAAGACCTTGGCCTAATGCATTATTAGGTCTTGAGGTATGGCAGAGTCCAAAGAGGATCTTCCTTAACCAAGGGAAGTATGCAGTCGAAATCCTGAAGAGATTCAACATGTTAGAGTGCAAGTCCATTAATACACCCATGGAAACGAAGCTGAAGCTACTGATCGACACTTCGTCAGAATTGATTGATGCCACATTGTATAGATAGATCATTGGATTGTTGATGTACCTGATGAACACCATACCAAATATATGTTTTTCCGTGAACACCTTGAGTTAGTTTCTGGTATAACCCAAACATGTTCATCTAGTTGCTGCAAAACATGTGATGAGGTACCCTAAAGGTACATTAGATTATGGTCTCAGTTATGATGGAGATCATGATTTTACATTGAGTGGATACATTGATTCAGATTAGGATGGAAGTGTCTCTGAAAGGAAGAGAAATTCAGGATGCTGTTTCAGTTTGGGATCAGCCATGATCTCATGGCAGAGTAGGAAGCAATCCAACATTGCTCTCAGTACAACAAAAGAAGAATACATTGTTGCATGTTCTGCCAGCTGCGAAGCTATATGGCTTCGAAAGTTGTTGACCAGTCCATTTGACCTAGAGATGGAAGAAACCACGATCCTATGTGACAACCAGAGCTGCATAAAGATGACAAAGAATCCTATATTTCATGACAAGTCAAAGCACATAGAGATCCGATATCATTACATCCGTGACATGGTGCAGAGAGGAGCCACAAAGCTCCAATATGTTAGCACATATGAATAGGTTGCCGATGTGTTGACCAAGCCTCTATCTCGTGTAAAGTTTGAGCACTTTCAAGATAAGCTTGGTATAGTCCGAAAGGAACTCCATCGAAAGGGGGAGTAGTGTTGTGTTGAGATATATCTAGTACTGTGCTTACAACTTAATCGCTGTGACGTAAAACCAGTCTAGTTGTTGTGTTGAGATATGCCTAGTACTATGCTTCTAGCTTAATCGCTGTGACATAAAGCCAGTCTAGCTGTTGTGTTGAGATATGCCTAGTAATGTGCTTCTAGCTTAATCGCTATGACGTAAATCCAGTCTAGCTGTTGTGTTGAGATATGCCTAGTATTGTGCTTCCATCTTAATCGTTGTGATGTAAAGCTAGTCTAGCTGTTGTGTTGAGATATGCCTAGTACTGTGCTTCCAACTTAATTGCTGTGATGTAAAGCCAGTCTAGTACCGTGCTTCCAGCTTAATTGCTGTGACGAAAAACAAGCCGAGTACTGTGCTTCCAGCTTAATTGCTGTGACGTAAAACCAGTCTAGTACCATGATTCCAGCTTAATTGCTGTGACAAAAAGCAAGCCGAGTACTGTGCTTCCAGCTTAATGGCTGTGACGTAAATCCAGTCTAGTATTTTGATTCCAGCTTAATTGTTGTGTTGTGATTACAACTTAATTGCTGTGGTGTTTTCCAGCTTAATTGTTGTGTGGTGTGCAAGATTAATTGCTGTGATGATGTGCCAACTTAATTGTTGTGATGATGTGCCAGCTTAATTGTTGTGATGTGTTGCCAACCTCATGCTGTGATGATGTGTTGCCAGCCTTTGTGCTGTGATATTGATGCTTTTGATGTTGTATCAACCTTGTGTTGTTATTGATGATGAGGATGTTTTAGTGTTATACTAATCCATGTCGATGTAGTTGATGATGACGATGCTACTTCAACCTCTTGCTGAAGATGATGATGATGATACCACTTCAGCTCTTGATTTCTTGCTGAAGATGATGATGATGATGATGATGCCACTTCAGCTCTTGAGTCCTTGCTGAAGAAGATGATGATGATATTATTTCAGCTTTAATTCTAAAGATGATGATGATGTTACCTTAGCCTCATACCGATGAGGACGACGATGCTACTCCAGCTCCATGCTGTGTTGATGATGCTCCAGCCTCTATGCTGTGTTGATGATGAGGAAAAATTTCGATGATTTATAGATACACCAGTCAGTGTTCCAAGATGATATTGATGATGATGTCCTCTCACCCACCTAATGTTGTTGATGATGCTGTCCTCTCTCTCGCCCGATGCTGTTATAGAATACCCTTCTTGTTAAGGAGGAGCATTGAAATAATGTAACTGCGAAGTGTATTCTAATTATTATTGTTGTATTATTCATTAGATCAATCCCCTATTGCAGATTGATCATGTCGGCTATTGTAAAAGACCAAATCCCCTTTTGCGGATTGGTCAAAACATAATTGTAATAGGCAGAATAAGAAGTCGGCCCCATAATATATTAAAGATGGTTTTAACCACCCAGATTGAGAAGTCAGCCCTGCCAGTGAAAAGACACCTCCACACGTGCCTGAGTTGTATAAATAAGGAGGTTAGCGCCTAATTTATACACACACTCACTTGTTCATTGAGGAGCAAGTTTCAGAGCTGTAGTTGGAGAAGAGAGAGCGAGAGAGAGGCACATTCTTGGGAGAGGACTTTCTGTATTTGTTTGAGTTATCTCTTGGCATTGTATTGGCTATCTATAATAAGGAAGTTTTGCTGGGTTTCTCCCCCATGAGGGTTTCCCAAGATAAATGATGTGTCTCTTGTGATTGTGTATTTATCAGTGATCCTATCTTATGCTATTGTTATCTAGTGAAATGTAAAGAAATATAATAATAGCTTAAACCTTAAAACACAATAACAGTTTAGCTTTCTTCAATAACTTCTCTAGAGGCTTTGTTATCACTCCGTGATCGAGGCATAGTTGTAGATGAACCTTATGTAGTATCTATTATGTACCAAAGTAGACTGCATCTATTTAACATTAGTTGGTGTAAGTAGATTCATAATGACAACAATCATGGAAGGGTCCACCGATACTCCTTCCTTTCAGACAATGTGTCCCAACAAAATTCCAAATGGTACATAGAATATGCACTTCTTCAAATTTAGGGAGATCTAGATCTGCCTACATTCATCAAACATTAACTTGAACAACCCAATATGTTCCTTCAACAATTTATATACAATTCAATCATCCATATATACCTCCAAAAACTTGTGAATGAAATCTCTAAAGGTTCTAATCACAACTTGAGAAAAGATACCCGGTGCATTCTTGAGCCCAAAAGGCATGAAATTATAAGCAAAGGATTCTTATTTTCTAGTACAGGTGGTCTTATTATTGTCTTATTTTTCAATTCATACTTGATATATCTTGAAAATAAATATATAAAGGAATAACCCTCTTTTCCTACAACTTGATCAATCACCTCATCAATAAAAAGAATGGGAAAAGTATCATACACAAGTAGAGTCTAAGCTTCTAAATTCCACACAAACCTTCATGTCATGGAAGTCCTTATTTCTATGAATAACAATATGAATGATCTAATTGGATTCATATACTCAGAATATTAATCGGATTTACTATATTATGTCAAATTCTTTCTCTACCTTCTCTTTAACCCTGGTTAACCTGATTAACATCTAACCATAACTCTATCCTCATCTTCCCAAACTCCTCTTGAATCCCTTTCATCTCAGTAAAAATCTACATAAACAATTTGTTGTATTCTTTCAATAGGGCCTAAATATTAGACACAGTCTTCTCATCCTTGTAATCTCCTTAGAAGCCATTTTACACCATCCTTCACTTCCAATATTGATTTTCTGCAACTTTAAATTCTAGTGATATATCATACTATTAACATACTATTATTCTCTTTAATCAATCAAATCCTTTACATGAAGATGTCTTCATCCGTATTTTTGTGTAAAAAGTTCAATTAAAAATTCTGCTAAAATTCTAAATTAGAAACTTAGTGTCTTGAACTTCATAATTTGAGTACCAAGTACACGGAGATGTATTCATCCGTATTTTAGGATTTATAGGTGCATTGCCAAATTTTGTTTCTTAATTTGAGTACCAAGTACACGGTGTCACTGTTGATATTATGGTAGCTGTGGGAGGTATTTACCTCCATGTGTAAACCTGACGAGAATAGAATATTCTGGGAAGCAAGAAGAAACCCTAATTAGTTGGCTAATAACCCTAGAAGACAAGTTGGCTCAAGAAGATAATTTGTATTAGGTTATTAGCCTCCAAGAGAAGAAGTCGGCTAAAGGAAATATCATATACTAAGTAAATAGACACCCAAAATGAGAAGTTGACCTAGACAATTTTCCAGTTTTAGTATACATACAAGAGGCCAGTCTTCATTTTGGCAGGCATTCTCATAACTACAGAAGCAACACTTGTGCGCACTATAGTTGGTCAGTTTGTGCGCAAGTTTGGAGGAGAGCTGTCGTTGCAGCTATCAGATTTTGGTTTTGGCTTGGAATATCTCTTGGTTATGGTTCAGACTCTTTGATCAGCTCTTGTTTGGTGAGCTATCCTTGGAGAGAGAGGTGCGCTATATTGTTTGGCTATCTAGCCTAGGGTTTGCTTCCGAAATGATTCTCTGTCAAGGTTAAGGTGCTTAGGGGTGGCTTCGGCCTATGGTTGGGTGACAATAGTGATATTGTCTATGGTTAAACAAGCACATCCATCACATTCTAACAGGTTATGGGCCCACACCTCCTTTCATTCAGTCTAACCACTAGAAGGGAGCATAGCCATAAGGATACTAAGCTCGTTGAAGAACTGTCGCTAGGGTTTCTAGCAGGAGCAGTCACCAAAGCACTGCCGCTAGAGTTACTAGCAGGTGTAGTTGAAGAAACCCTAATCCTCTTGTTGAGGCACCTTAAGTAAAGGGATTGAACTAATTTCCGGATAGACTAGTGTGCCCTAGCCTAGCGCATCTCCTGGTACTCTTAGCAAGCTAAGACGTCAAGTTTGAGTTTTTGGTCAAATCTAGGGTCGACCAAGTCAAGGCAACCATGACTTACTCTATGAAGTCAGAAAACAAGTTAGATGGGGCTTCTAACTTCAGAGCGTGGAAGACAAGGATTGACCTCATCCTTGCCAAGAATAAAGTGCTAGATATCGTCAAAGGAAAGATCGTGGAACCAGAGTTCAACGAACGAAAAGAGAAGGAACCATAGAATGTTGTACTTATGGAGAAGTTCAAAGACAATGACATCAATGCCATGAGTATCATAGTGGACTCTATAAAATACCACTTGATACTCTACATCTCCCATCTTGACTCATCTAATAAGATGTATAATGCCCTAACAAACCTCTTCTTAGTCAGAAACATTGGACAAGTAATGAGTCTAAAGAACGAGCTTCGTGACATGAAGATGAATGATGATGACAACATCACATCATACTTTGTGAGAATCTCTTAGTTAAGAGATCAACTACAAGCTATTGAAGAGATCATTTGAGAGAAATTGGTAAACATAGTACTCAATGGTCTTCCCAAGACATGGGATGCATTTGCCGCAAGCATGAACACAAGGAAGGAGTATCCTACATTTGAAGAACTTTGGACTTGTTGTGCACAAGAAGAATCAAGGATCAGTGAAAAAGAGAAACCCCAAAATATGTACGATGATCAAGCCTTCACAAAAAGGTTCAAGGATTTCAGGAATAAAAAGAAGTTTGGCTCCAGGAAGAAACCAAATGAAGAGAAAGATATGACAAGAATACATTGCTTCAATTGTCGAAAGTATGGTCACTACAAGAATAATTGTCTAGAGTTAAAGAAAAGGAAGGAAACACACGAAGCATCAGTTGCCAAAGAAAGGGAACCCTCAAAGAAAGCCAAGCATGACAAAACATACTTCTTCTTCTAAGACAAGGTAACAATACTCTTCATAGTTCTCGTACATACCATGTTTTTTTGTACATATCTTGCATATCTATTTCCTAGAAGATAATATGTTCAAAAGAGAAAATATATCGATGGAAGAACAACAAGATAAGGATTGCTATCACAATGACTATAAGTCAGGCAATACACATGAAAGGATGAAGTAAATCAACAAACCCTAGTAACAGTTCATGTGGAAGTTATTACATAAGTAACAACTGCAAGATAAGCCGAAATCAAAATCAATCTTGAAGAAACCTAGAAGAAGTAAAGACAAAAAGAAGTCAACAATCAAGAGGAAATTGGAAGATGACTCATGACACTTTACAGAAGGCAATAAGGATGCAGACGAAATCATCGGCTCTCTTAGTTGGAGGGAGCTGATTATAGAATTCCAAAAAGAAGAACATGCATGAAGCAAGGATTAGGAGGGAGCTAATCCTAAATAATATGATCCATTGAAGATGATGAAGTATCTATCTATGTTCCCATCAATGGTAGCAACCATGAAAAGAAACACGTGTTCAATTTGACTTTAGAAGAAGTCTTCTTCGAAAAGAAGCCTTCAAGTATCCCTGGTTGTCCATCCACATCCGTGATCCTATGATGAAAGAAAGAAGTTGGAATCTTCAGGGCATGGAATATATAGAAAACTCCATGGACCCAAGAGCTAAAGAGAAGCATGAGGAAGAACATGAAGATTCCAAGAAAGAAAGAAAAGCCAAAACAACCAATCATCGTATCAAGAATCACAAGACTACCGGCCTGATATGAACTCACTGAAAGCAATCAAGCAGAGGAACTGAAAGTTGTGATGAAGAACAATGTATGGAAGACTTATGAATGAAAGCATTGCGAGATCTAGGACTAGAGGTTCTCCCATATGGAGGAAGAAGACTACGATGACTGTTTGTTCCAGTAAACCAGACATACCTCTACATGAGCCATTATATCGTCCGCAATATCCATGGGTTGGAGTTAACCTTAAACAAATGTAAGGAATTTTATCCTCAACAGAGTAATCAAACAAAGAAATGTATAGCAGCCTCAAGGTTTTGAGGTATACCAGAAAGGGACTCTTGTATGCAGATGGAAGAAGACAACTTGGTAGAGAGCCTCCAATGCACATCAAAAGCATGCTGAAAAACTTTCTATAACATAGATATTGTATCAGAATGGTTACTTAGAAGCTTAGGATGATGGATTGCTAATCCATGACAAACCCTCATGATGGAAGAAGAAGTACCACTTGGATATGTTTCAGTTTGACCCTTGCCACGATGTTATGAGCTAGCAGGAAACAAAAGATGAGTCCAACAATGATATACTATATTGATCAGAGCTATATGAATCCTTCAGAGAATACCAGTGTTCTAGAAAGACCGAATTACATTGAGATTAAGAATTACACTCTCCGTGATGAAGTCCAGAAAAGAGAAAGTGGTTCTCAAATATATATCTCCACAGATGAGCAGATAAGCAGACATTTTGGTAAAGCCTCTGTCCAAGATAAAAGAGTTTGTGTACTCAAGCTGGAGCTCGTGGAGACGACTTCCTTATTGAAAAAGGAAGAGATGATTCCCAGGTTGGGAGGGAGCACTGATGTGTTATTGATTTATGGACAATCATTTTTAAGTTCTAAAAATGGTTCAGGATGAGCAGTTCCTTTCCAGTTCAGAAAGTGGTTTGAGATTTCTGACGGACAAGCATTTTCTAGTTCGGAAAATGGTCCAGATCAGACGGTCATTTTCGTAATGAAAATGGTTCGATGGATTGCTGATGTACCATAGACAACGATTATCCTTGTGGTTAACATGAAGAATGCTCTAGGACAGTCTCTCTTCTTCACAGCCAGTCTCAGTAGTGGTCAAGAAGAATGGTCCACCTCGCCGGACAATCATTCTTTCGAAGCTCATAGTTGTGAGCAATTTTGAAGAATGGTCCATTTTGGAGGTTGGCGCAGGACAATCATTTCCTTTGGAAATGGTCCAGGCAGTCATTCCCTAGGGAAGATTCATTCTCTCTAGGTTGCACTTTGTTTAGTGTCGGAGGAAGGGCCTAGATAGGTGAATGGTCCAGGTTCAAAAATCAGGGACAGACATTCCCTAGGTTATATTCATTCTCTCCAGGTTTCACTTTGTTTAGTGCCAGAGGAATGGCCCAGATAGGTGAATGGTCCAGGATCATAAATCGAGACAATTATTCTTCCTTGCTTGAGAAGAATAGTCCTGATAACTCATCATTGATGTTTTACTTTCTGAGGGAAGATGCTCTTCCATATCTCACAGATGTGAGTGGAAGAACAACCCAGATGATTCAGTTTATATCATAACAATGTTTTTTGTGCAGGTTGATGATATGATTGTTATGGAGACTGTATGTCTCTGGACAGTAGATGTATACTACTGTGGTGGATGTGTTCTATTGATTGTGACTATATGTCCCTGATCAAGTATCTGTGTGCTACTTGGGGTGGTAGTGTACCACTGGATTGTAGTTGTGTACTACTATGGATAGACATAGTTGTGTTCTGGTGCATGACATTGTTCCGATTTCCTTGAAGACTATCAATAATGTTGGAAATCAGCTAGATGGATGATCAATGGACAAAGATTTCCCAGACCGAAAATGTTTCAAGACATTTATTCTTCTAGGACATATGTCCGGATTAGAAGAATGGATCTTATGTCACTCTGTGGAGTGAGTGACTTATCCAACATCATGTCTGATTACTCAGATGGAGTATGGTTTCGAGAGATGATGCAGCTGATGAAACTGATAGTGATGATGGTGCTCATGATCTAGTCATNTTGCGAGAGGTATTTACCTCCACGTGTAAACCTGACGAGAATATAATATTCCGGGAAGCAAGAAGAAACCCTAATTAGTTGGCTAATAACCCTAGAAGACAAGTTGGCTCAAGAAGATAATTTGTATTAGGTTATTAGCCTCCAAGAGAAGAATTCGGCTAAAGGAAATATCATATACTAAGTAAATAGACACCCAGAATGAGAAGTTGACCCAAACAATTTTCCAGTTTTAGTATAAATACAGGAGGCCAGTCTTCATTCTGGCAGGCATTCTTAGAACTACAGAAGCAACACTTGTGTGCATTGTAGTTGGCCAGTTTGAGCGCAAGTCTGGAGGAGAGCTACCATTGCAGCTACTACAACTAGAAGATTTCAGTTTTGTCTTGGACTATCTCTTGGTTATGGTTTGGACTCTCTGATCAACTCTTGTTTGGTGTGCTATCCTTGGAGAGAGAGGTGTGCTTTATTGTTTGGATATGATTCTTCTGGAATGATTCTCTGTCAAGGTTAAGGTGCTCGGGGGTGGCTTCGGCCTATGGTTGGGTGACAATAGTGATATTGTCTATGGTTAAATGAGCACATCCATCACATTCTAAAAGTCACTAGCTAGATACACTATAAAGAAACCACAAAGATCAATATGGTGATAATGGCATCCATAGGTCCCAACATTTCATCAAGAAGTGACCAATTATCTATAGCTTTGAGATCAAAGGCCCTAAGAAGGGAGTGATTGGCGTGGTACCAATTCAGTGGTGTGCAGTATATGATTTTATCCCATTGAAAAAACACTTCAAGTTCTTAGTAGATTTCCTTGAACCCTTAGGTTTTCCATCGATGATTTTGTTTCCCTTTAGTTTATTCTTTCCTTTGTTCTTACTCTTTATTGTAAAGACACTTTTGGATGCTTTTCTATTGCTTATAAACTATTTATTGAATCTGTCCTTTTTTAACAATTGTCTACACAAATTAAATGTAATGTTAGTAATCTCCTTGGTGACATTTAAAGTTTCAACAAAATTTTCAAAAGGAGATACAATCTTCAAGGTAATCACTACCAAATCTTGCACTTGTAGAAACTTATCATTTGTTGTGGAAAAATTTATTAACATCATAACCTCTCTATTCTTCGAGTGAAAGACTTCTTTCCCATTCTCATCATTAGAGTTTATCCTACCCTTTCCTGTGACCAATCCTAACAATCCATTGCATTGGAATATGGTAATCATACGTTGCTTCTAGACATTAAAATTGTGACCATTGGAATTCTTACTAGGGTTCAACAATATATGCAAGAAATGCACTAGTTTTTCTCAACAAATAAATGCCAAGCACCAATGGAATAATTTAACTAATCCAAAGAAATCAAAATTCACCTCCAAAAATTAGTTGTGTAGACACATTGCTATACCACCTGTCACTATACGTGATGATGCCACATTGGCATCAATCCAACACCACCATTATCTTGTTGGGTTCTAGTAGAAATTTTCTGTTTGTTTAATTGACTCTAGAAAACAATTTTTTGTGTAAAAAGTTCAATTAAAAATTCTGCTCGAATTCTAAATTAGAAACTTAGTGTCTTGAACTTCAAAATTTTACCTCTTTCCTAGAGTTTCCTAGATATAGTCCCTGATAATTTACATCCTTAGGGATGATATGAAATATAATAAAACAATAGCAACAATAGATGATATTTCACTTCTTAACAACCCTAATCCACTAGGCAATTCAAGAGAAAAAATATCAAGCTTATGCCACAAGTTTCAACATTCTAGGGAAATCTTATCATGAATAAACTAGATCTAAAAGTCACTTTCTGTCATTGATGGCATTATAGGACGTACAAGCAAACATGTATTTGTTAGATCTATCTTCATTGAGTGAGGGAATTTCAGGTAGAATCTCTAGTAGGTCTAACAGTCGAAGATCAACTAGAGGTGAGAAGATCATAAGAAAATTCCATAGACGCATGGAATTTTTTCTTGCAAGAGGGAGATCATGTTCTTATGATCATGAGAGAATAGATGACATTGTGGTGCCCTTGAGGTACAAACATATAGTGAAACGATGGGTACCCGAGGATCTTCCTGAAATAAACACTGATTTTTTGTGTAAACTGAAGGATATACCTGATTGCTCCATCGCCATTACATGGTTTGGGGCTATTTTCCATGGATGGAATAAAGGTATGTTATGACAGATTAACTGAATTTATGGAGTACGTCGGAACCTGTTATATCTACAAAGATAGGATATGAATAGTCCAATATACAAAAAAAATGCGAAGATATGGCTTGGCTGCAAATTATATACAACTAAAAGACAATGATCAAAATAAATGAGCAACTATCTATATTGACGGAAGGTAAAAAGCAATGGGGAATATTGCAGGGTTTATAAACAGTACACGACCCGCGACCACAATAAGCGACCTAATTGCATATTTGAGGGGCGTGAAGGAAATTGTGTATTCGTATGTGCAATAAAGTCAATAGCTACAGGGGAAGAGTAATTGATTGATTGCAATTTGAATCAAATAGATACAAACATTGCTATTATGGGGGCGGTACGTATACTAATTTACCCAACTTGTAAGCAATGACTCTTCATTATGATTTTCATTATGTTCTTTACAGTGTTAATCCATTTGGAGAGGTTCGATTTGTTTACTCAGTGTGGCCTATTTTTTTTATTAACAATAACATTCCTCCTTGGGTGTCGATAAAGAGGGAGGGTTTCTCATATATTTGAATTTATTTCTCATGATAATGATCACAGTTCTAATTTTACTGTAATGTGGCAGACTGATCGTGGTAAATCAAAAGCGACCTCAGAACAGGTAAACAAACGACAATTTTTGAATTGCATTTAATGTGCATTTTATTTCTACGACAATCAATTATTTAATTGTTTTACAAAACTAAATTATCATTTAGTTTGTTGAATATGTAGTCAGTGGGCCATGATGTTGATGATGATTTGCTCGGCAAAAGAGATTTGTATGAATCCCTTGACCCTATGGTTTTAATTAAAAAAAAGATCAATAAAACAAACAATGAACTTACTCACTTGTTAAATATTATAGATCAAACTCCTGAGGTCGACGAAAGGATTACAAAAGTTATGACAAGGCTTAAGACATATAAGGTAATAATTGTAATTTCAAGTGGTTTTATTTTTATGTCATAAGATCAATTATGAAATCTTGATTTTTAACTTTTACATTATCTAAACGAAAAAATGTTTTCTTTCTTATATAGATATTTTTGGATACCGTTGACCCCAACATTCATGGTATCGGTAGTAGTGACGCTGCACAGATGCCACAAGGTCCTGACGCAGACCCTCGTAAACCTTCCAGGACGCAACTATTCAAATCACCACCTTCCACAACATTAGGTGGGAGCCATGACATGCACACCGAGGAAGCGACCACACAGGTAGGCTCTGGAGTTGGTGACGGGGATGAGGCTAATGATTTGACCAATTATATGGTTGTTTTTCCTAAAGCAAGACGTGTGACCAACAAAAGGACCCTTAAGGGCACATTTATGGTCAACAAGGAAGGGCTTCCATTAAAGTAAGTTAAAATCCTATGTAATTTTTAAAATTTTAATTGTTTCATGTTCTCTATGTAGAAAAATATAAATCATCTAAATTATTATTTTTAAAGTAATAATCATATAATATTTTTCCGTGTATGGAACAATGATTTTAATAGGTCCTTGGAGAATATGACGTTGTTGATTTTTGGGCCCACGATACGAGAGAGGTGGAATTCCAAGAATTCCAACCTAAAATAATAATTGATGGATTATCTTGAAAGCCTTTTTGGTGTAGACACATTTAATAAGACCTTGGCCATCGCCGCAACTGGCCAATATTTAAAATATAAATGAGAAACATATAGGAAGCACTTGAAAAAAAATGATAGGTACGAGCATCCTCTGATGATTCTAGAGAGGGAGTGGAAGACCCTCTTTGAGGACGCAAAAGAGAAGAAATTGACAGATGAAGGAAAAATACCCTTTGGTCCCAGAAGGTAAATTAAAATTTCAATTCAATACCTTCAATTTTTTTTAGATGTAAATAAAAGTATGGTATATATTAACATACTTGAAACTTTTGATGATAGGTTGACTGAAACGTCAAAGACAACAAAAGAAAGGGTTTCCAAATGTGGCCAACACAGGCTAGGCTAGGGAGACTACTTGAAGTTGCAGTCACAAATTGTAAGTAACTAAATATCTTATTTGTATCGCTTTCAAACTTTTATTTAATTGCAACGAATAACATTAAAAATACATACTCTTATGCAATGCAAAGTGACGAGTTCGGTACTGAAACCACAGAGGAAAACCTACAACTTGGTTACAAGTACGACTATAAAGTTGTAGTTGAACACCGGAAAATCTTGGGGCAGTTACCAAGAACCACTTTGCAGGATAAGGTAAATAAAATTCAATCCACATTAACCTTTATTATTAATATAATACGGTCATGTTTGATCTCATCGATAAATTTAATGTGTTACAACTTTGTTTTAATCAGAGGAGAAACGCTGTCAACCAACACACTAGTATTGGAGAGAAATGCGTTGATAGCGGTTTGCAACCAGAAGATGGTTCTCCCGTGCAGTCCCATTCCACTGGGGTGAAACCCTATGACGGTGCTACGACCGAAGCACATGATGATAATATGAATGTATTTTAATCATATACTTAATAATTTTGTAGTTATATATTTTTTTACTTATACATTTATGATTGTCCTTATAAAGTTTGTGGTCTCAATGGAATAGAATTTTATACTCGAGGTTCGTAGAGTTGAAGAGGAGCACGGGGGGGAAATCATTCCAACGGTGCCGACTAGTGCACTAGGTAAATAATGACATTGCATGTGTTTTTTTAATATTTTTTTTTACAGAAACTAAAATATTTTTTTTATATATAAAAGGCACGACCGTAGTCGTCGTTTACAAAAAGGGGGTGCTAGTTCAAGGACCCAACTACTAGTATTTCTGATAGCATACTACAAGGTCTTGTCCAAAAATGACTACTGCTAATATCTAGAAAAACAAAATAGTTCTAGCTACTGCTTACATTATGAGATTACTTAGACAACCATAATTACAAAGTTTTGGGGATGTCGACCATTCTTATTGCTTCTTGTTCTCTGGGCTTTGAGATTCTTCTGGAGGCATGTCCAGGGCGACGTTCAAGTTTGGCAGGACCGGGACGATTCTACTCCCGCACTCCTCACTTTGGCTTTGATCTACGAAATCCTGGGCTCTGGTTCTATGCAATTATTCTAGTCTTTCACCTTGTCTTCTTAAGAAATCAACCTCATCTTGGAGCTAGTTTATCAGGGCTCGGTGTTGAGACATGGTTTCCATTATGAAGCTTAGAGTGGTGTTGTGTGAATCCAATCTCAGGGCCAGATGCTGGGTGGTGATGAAATTGTCATCCACCATCTCCTCCTCTCGGTTCTCCTGTCCTAGGCACTGATCCATTCTAGAGGTTCCACTGGTTGGCATGTCTTTTCTGAGATTTTTGATGCGGTATGTGCTTGCGCTTCCAATTCTACTGCCTGGGTAAAGGTCTTGTGTATGTCGTTGGGCTCTGGGCATTGTTTCAGAGGTTGCTTCTCTTCGAATTGGCTTGTTGCTTAGAGAGACCAATTCCAATTGGATCCTATTCCAATATCCTTGCTTAGCTCCTCCGTGATGGAATTTCTTGTTATGCTCTTTGGGAAACCCGATGTTATTGCCACGCTCTTGAGTCGTGGCCCTTACCTCATATGTTTCTGCATTGTAATTGCTATCTGAAAACTATCTTGAAATTCCAGTGTTTTCCCCTTTACCTGGTAGACTTTTTAATTCACTGAACTTCCTATGGATGTAAAAAAAGTGTATCCGACTTTGTCCTTCCTGTAATCCCCTTATGGCATTCGTTCTTGAACGTGCAAAATGACACCCATGAGATGAGGTGGACTGCTCTACCATCTTCCGCATGCTTTGGAGCCTTACTGTAATCTTTTCCCATTCCGTTATCTCACTCACCATTAATGGAGGGGTAAGGGGAGATGTGATGTTGCGTGGTGGGAGTGATATCATATGCAGGATCCCATGGGGGGTGAACCTCTTGCGGCACTGGATATCTAAATTCGTCGGCTGCGACGTACTACTTCTCACATTCCTGGATTTGACTAAGTAAACTGATCCCCCGGGCATGTCGCGAGTTCGTCCTGACGAGTTGTTGCACTGGAGAGCCACGTGTATTTGGCTGCTGGGTGGAGTGCCGACATGAGTGAGCTGGGGCATTGGAGAGGTGTTAAGGGGGTGCTAGGAACTCAGTCCTACCCATAACTTCCAAGTGACCTGTGCTTCTGCCTATGGATTTGTTATCCTGTTCATCTGCGCTCTAGTTGTTGGCTTGTCAAACATGATAGAAGGTGGGGAGCATGGAATAAAGTGTGTCCCTAGTTCTATTGATGATTATTTTTAGGATTGAGTTCTTTGAGTTTGTGCTTTTAATGAAGTACCTTATTATCGTCTTGGAGTCTCCTAGGATGATCGACTGATTGATTTGACGATCCTTCACTATTTGGGCCCCTTTGAGAAGTGCATAAACCTCTGCTGAGTTGTTGGTGGTTATTACTAGATTCCACGAGTAAGTTAGCAGCGTTTGTCCTCTAGGGATGAGTGTTTTTTTTTTTAATATTACTAGACTAGTTTAATGATATTTAAAAACTAGCCATCTAAATTTTATATTTTTTTCTTTTGTAGGTGATGCCTTATCACAACTACCTCCATTACCCCGTGATTACCCCGCGACTAAGCATGCTCTGCGTGAGATGACACAATCACAATCAGATTTTGAAGATCACCCAAATAATGAAGACATAGATATTGATGAAGTTCTTAGGAATTTTAGACCTAAGAAGAAGGGGTTGGCTAAACTAAATGATGATGTAAAATATTCAAATAACTATTTATAAAATATTTTTTCTATGAAATATTTTTTTTTACTTGTTGGGTTGCCAAAATGTCATTCTTTTACCAACCTTTTACTTCACTTTTCACCATATTTCACTTTCCCGCAACCTTACATTAATACCATCTTCATGATTACATATGAGTTTATACCTATTATTTTCCAAAACATTCATTTTAGTATTTTGAGTGCGTTTATGATTAAATATTGGAAAAATAACATGTTTTCACTTATATATCAAAGTGAGATGAGTTCTATGATGTTTACAGGTGCATTTTATGTTAAAGTTTGAGCTTGATTTCTTATGCATATTATTTCTTTATTTTCTTCAACACTTTGATTCCAATTTAATACATTTCAACAATATAGAATCATAACTAAATAGAAATAATTATGTAGATACGTAATCATGCACATCAACAACACATATACCATGGGGAAACCCTGTATAGGGACAAAACCCTAACAAACGATATTCCTTTATTTCATTAATAATGTAAGATCACTTACAAATATCCACCATGAAAACTCTTCTCTTAAAGAGCTTTCCAAGTTGACTCTGACCTGACAGAGACCTAAGAGACCTTGCTGATATAAATGTATCCTAGTTGCTTCCAAAGACCAAGATATACCAACTCTGATATGGGTTGTTGAAACTACCTCTAACCAAATGATATGCACCTCTATATCCTGCCTCTATATGCTGATCTACAACAATGATATGGATTCCTCTTTAGCACTGATATGTACCTCTGTACAACACTAATATGGTTTCCTCTTTAGTGCTGATATGTACCTCTGTACAAAACTGTTATGGCTACCTCTTTAGCGCTGATATGTACCTATGTACAACACTGTTATGACTACGTCTTTAGCGCTGATATGTACCTCTATACAACACTGATATGTATGCCTCTTTATGTTGTCTCTACAACACTGTTTGCTTCCTCTATATGTGCCTCTACCTAGCAACCTTTAATGGGATGATATTCGCTTCTGTATAACAACCTTTAATGGAACGATATCCACCTCTGTATAACAACCTTTAATGCTTCACCTTTTACCCTGCATAGCAATTGTATAGAGGAGAGGGGATCAACCTATGCTTATAAAGGAATGACGGAGAAGTGGAGAGGACTTGAAATAGAGGTGTGAAAACATGCTTGACTTAACTCAGAATTACACTTTAGTTCGAAAATAGAACTAGACTTGAGACTTCAGTTACAACTCAACATTACACTTTAGTTTGAAAATAGAACTAGAATTGAGACTCTAGTTACAACTCAACATTACACTTTAGTTCGAAAATAGAACTAGACTTGAGACTTCAGTTACAACACAAAATTACACTTTAGTTCGAAAATAGAACTAGACATGAGACTTCAGTTACAACTCGACTCTTTACAAGGAAATTCAAATTTCTCTTCATGGTGGATAACGTTACACGTTCCAACGCACTAGATCAACACANTATATGCCTTGACTTTTGCTCATGGCTCACAAGGCTTGACTAGGCTCAAAGAGGTTGTACGTTCCCATGAATTGTTCACTAGTCTGTCTATGCTCACAGAGGTTGTGCGTTCCCCCTGACTTTTGCACTAGACTGTCTATGCTCACAGAGGTTGTACGTTCCCCATGAATTTTGCATTAGAATTACATAACATCTCGTTCATCTTGACTTTTGGTTTGACTCACGAAGGTTGTACGTTCCCCCTGGATTTTGTCAATACCTCACAAGACTAGTTGATTCTCCAAATCTCCCTGGCTAGCCTCAGGGTGGCCCATATGGCCTCTCATTGGAGAATCACTGTCGATGTTGCCAAATTTAACACTCCATCTCAATGAGGGAGTCATTCTCAGCCACACCAAGCTTGCCTCTCAGCTGCACAAAGTGTCTCGAGGTTAGAGGCTTAGTCATGATATCAGCTACCTGCTCACTCATGGCTATGTACTGTAACTTTACGGTTTTTCTATGGAACAAGTCTCAGATGTAGTGGTACTTCATGCCAATATGTTTTGACCTGTCGTGAAATACCAGGTTCTCTGTCAGTTTTATGAAACTTTGATTATCACAGTGAACTACTGTCATCTCAAGATTGTCACCAAACAATCTAGAAACCATTTTTTTGAGCCATACTGCTTCCTTGCTAGCATCACTTGCTACAATGTACTCAACCTCTGTTGTACTCTGTGTGATCCAATATCTTTCATCGAGTGACTTATAAAGATTTGCATTAAATGAGCATAAATTAAAGTGCACCATTAAAGAAGGAAAATCTCAAAAATGAAGAGACATAAGCATCACATATGAACAAAAAAACTTGATAACAGAGTTCGTCCTTAGTGGAATATGTCTTCGGGTCCTTCTCTCAAATGGGTAGGCTCTTTCATTAACTCAACAAAAGAATTTGGAAAAATACATAAGTATACCTCATTCTAAAATCAAGCTGTAGAAATAATGCCTAGATCAGAAAACATACAACACCACTGAATTTGTGGCGTCGAATTACCCAAAAATGACTGTCTCCACGTCTCGATCCAACTCTCGCTCTCCCAGGCCCAAGAAGAAAATTGTCTGGGTTTTCGTGCCCTCCCTGCAACCTGCATTAATGACTAGAATGCATAGAATTCCGTGGCCAAGAGACCGTACCGTATGCATGCCTCCTCCCTCTGGCTGGGTATACTCAACATTTAATATTTTTTTTTGGCGTTGATTACAATGTAAGGCCCGTGGCTTGTCGGTTTGGGCGGAACTATTAAGGCGCATATGGGGGAGGAGGTCCCGGGGTCAAACCCGTGGGCCTCCCCCTTTTGGGTTTGTATTGTTGCAATATATACATATAACATATGGTTTCTTCTCTATATTTAGCGATGGCTCTATCCATATCCCAATGGTTTAACTTGTGGCCAAGTTTGGCATGGTCTGCCAGATTTGGCGAACCCGTCAAACTATATATTTTTTTCAAATTTTGCTCATGGAGTGTCATTGAGCATTTCTTGCCTGCCACGTGGTAGCCTCTGATTGGGCCACGTGGTAGACTCTCATTGGGACAGGTTTTCCCCTACCAAGTCTTCATGCCACGTCGGTGTACGGACCGTACGAACTGCCATGTGGCATGATCTGATTGGTCCACGGATCAACCCAAAAACGCCAAAACTGGGTGACACGTGGCAACCTCTGGTGCTTCCATGTCACCATGATGATTCCATGCTGATGTCAGCATGACATGTGTCACCTTCCTTCTCCTACCACATGTGTTTTACGGATGCTGAGGTCAGCAATACAGATGTTGACTCATCCCCTGCTGACTGGGCTAGGTTGACCAAACTTTGACCGCAAATATATTTCAATCTGTAACTCCGTTTGACGAGCCATTTGAGCCATTAGAAAGCCTACAACGCTCTCTTCATGATCACATCATTTTCAATGAGTTTTGGGAACTTTGATTTTTTTCCCTTTCTCTATCTGCTGAAGCCATTATGAGTGTTCTGAGTTGCCTCTCCGAGTTCTGAGTTGTTCTTAACCTTCTCTAGATCCTTTTTGGATCAAACCTTCCCAATGAGAAATTTTTGGACCGCTGAAAGCTTTCATCAATCAACAGGTAAGTGAGGAAAGAGTCCCCTCACTTTGTACTTCTCTATCCACTTTGCCTTGCTTGGATGCGTGCCCTTTAAGCCTACTCGAAGATAATCAACATCACCCCTGCGTGAAGTCCTTGTCTTCCTGTCCAGGATGATATTTTCCTATAACTCATCCAAGTACTCAGGTGAAAACTCTTCAACTGAAGTATTGAAACTTCCTCATCTTGATCCATGATCATGGGAGGCTAAAAAAGTTTCAAGTTCTCAACGTTCTCAACTGAGTAAATCTGCATATAAGGTGGAAGATACAGACGAAAATAATTGGTACCACTTTTCTCCAAGATAGTGAAGGGTTCATAACGAATGGGCTTGAGTTTCTTACATTCACACTTCAATCTCTCCTTGCTGATGTGAAGCCATACCCGGTCTCCAACCTAGAACTGATGATCAACCCTGTGCTTGTCATGTCGAGCTTTATACTTTTCTTGTCTTTTCTCCAACTTTTCCCTGACTACCTGGTGTATCTGTTGGATCCTTTGGATGAACTTGCGAGCTCTATCTTCTGTTCGTTCTTCATTCACATCGACATCTCTCCCATACATCAAGTCCAAAGGAACCTTGGGTAGGTACCCAAAACATGTCTCAAAATGTGAAATCTGAGTGGATGAATGTAAATCTCGGTTGTAAGCATGATATACATAGGGTATCTGCTTATCCCATAACTTGGGATGTTTGCTGCAGTAGTATTGAAGCAAAAGTACCACTATTCGGTTTACCACCTCTGTCTGTCCATCGGTCTGTGGATGGAAAGCAGTGCTCCTCTTCAATTTGGTGTCCATCATCCTCCAGAAGCTAGTCCAAAAGTCCCCAAGGAATAGAGTATCTCGATCCAAGACAATGGATGTGGGTAACCCAAAGTGAACCCAGACATACT
>JASDQU010104516.1:65224-78133 GCA_032191745.1 Picea mariana
CGTGGAATCTTTTTGAATATGATTCCCCTATTCTCAAGGCGAGTGGCTTGCACACAAACTTCGTCAATACTAGTGGGGTTAAACAAGAGAAAAGTATGACGAATATAACTATGAAGTGCACCAATATACTTCATTAAAGTTTCATAAGAATCCAAAGGAATGTTCAATGCAATAACTTTCTTCCTAAATTATTTTGTGAAACTTTGTACAATTTGACCTTTACTTTGCCTTAAAGTTTGCCATTCCATCATTGATTTATGTAAATACCCTAATGGATAAAATTACTTCCTTACCGTTGATTTGAATTCCGACCATGAGGAAAGAAGATTGCCACACTTACTTCTATCCTAAATCTTTCTCTCCCACCATAAGAGAGAGGTGCCTTCCAACCGAAGATAAGCCAATTGCACTTTAACTTCTTCTTCATCAATATGCTGAACACGACAATATACTTCAACTTGTCGGATCCAATTATTTATCTTTTTAGGATTAGCATCTTCATTAAACATAGGTAAAGCAAATTTTACATCAAGATTTAATAATGGGTTCTTAAAAGAGGCTTTATGGATAGAATGATGAGAATGATGAGAATGCTTAGAGGAAGAAGAACTATAACTCGAAGGTGAAGATGGAGGCCCAGGAGGATCTACTCCAGCCCCTTGGTTTATCGAAGCACCATCATCTGCATGTGCTTCCTTTTTCTTCCCTTTCTTCTTCATCCTCTTCTCGTAATCTCCATACATTCGTTCGACCATTTCTGACATGCGATAAAAGACCATATGAAATTTTTTCTCCTGTTCATCACGCTTGTCCTCTTCTGCCATTTTCTTCCTTCGAGATGCACGACCAACTTCTAGATTGAAAGTATTAAGAGTTCCTTCACCGTGCTTATGCTTGGCCCTAGTAAGCATTCACACTCAACAATTCAAGTCAAAGACGACTGATATGATACCAACATGATCCAAGATCTTTTCATCGAGTGACTTATAAAGAATTGCATTAAATGAGCATAAATTAAAGTGCACCATTAAAGAAGGAAAATCTAAAAAATGAAGAGACATAAGCATCAAATATGAACACAAAAACTTGATAATGGAGTTCATCCCTGGTGGATTACGTCTCCGGGTCCTGCTCTCAAATGGGTTGGCTCTTTCATTAACTCAACAAAATAATTTGGCAAAATACATAAGTATACCTCATTCTGAAATCAAGTTGTAGAAATAATGCTCAGATCAGAAAACATACATCACCACTGAATTTGTGGCATCGAATTACCTAAAAATGATTGTCTCCACGTCTTGATCCGACTCTGGCTCTCCCAGGCCCAAGAAGAAATTTGTCTCGATTTTCGTGCCCTCCCTGCAACCTACATTAATGACTGGACTGCATAGAATTTCATGCCCAAGCGACCGTACCGTACGTGCACCTCCTCCCTTTGGGTGGACGGACTCAACATTTAATATTTTTTTTTCAAAGTTGGTTACAATGTAAGGCCCATTGCATGTTGGTTTGGATGGAATTATTAAGGCGCATATGGGGGAGGAGGTCCCGGGGTCAAACCTGCGGGCCTCCCCCTTTTGGGTTTGTATTGTTGTAATATATAAATCTAAAATATGCCTTTTTCTCTATAGTTAGTGATGGTGCTATCCATATCCCAACGATTTAACTTGTGTCCAAGTTTGGCGTGGTCCGTCAGATTTGGCAAACCCACCAAACTATATATTTTTTTCAAATTTTGCTCATTGACTGTCATTGAACATTTCCCGCCTGCCACGTGGAAGCCTCTGATTGGGCCACATTGTCCCCTGCCAAGTCAACATGCCATGTCAGCATGCCACATCATCATGCCACATCATCATACAGACCATACAGATTGCCACATGGCACGATCCGATTGGTCCACGGATCGACCAAAAACTCCAAAACTGGGTGACGCATGGAAGCCTCTGGTGCTTCCACATCACCATGCTGACGTCAGCATGACACATGTCAACTTCCTTCTCCTACCACGTGTGTTGTACGGATGATGACGTCAATAGTACGGATGCTGACTCATTCCTTGCTATCCGGGCTAGGTTGACCAAGCTTTGACCATGAATATCTTTCAATTTATAGCTCCTTTGACGGGTTGTTTGCGCCATTAGAAATATTGCGATGCGCGTTTCGAGATCATGTCATTTTCACTGAGTTTTGGGAACTTTGAATTTTTGCCCTTTCTCTGTCTGCTGAAGCCATTCTAAGCATTCTGAGTTGCCTCTGCGAGTTCTGAGTTGTTCTTAGCCTTCTCTGGATCCTTTTTGGATCATTGTGCAATGGACCTCTGTTTATTACTTGACCAAGAGATCATAGAAGATCCTAAACTGAAGTAATATTTGGAAGTATTCTTCTAATCCACTGGGCTTATTGCCTTTGAACATACCTTTGGTGTTTGACTTCCTATGAGAGCCTTTCTGAAAAGTGACTTTCTTCTTTCCCTTGAATCTTGATGCTAATGTTGAATGCATTCCTCTGGTTGGCTCGCTCCTGGTAGCAGTGTGACTCTCCTCCTGGAGCCAATCATGCGATAACCTCTCAAACGTGGGATAAATCTCTCTCCCACTCACACTGGATAAGAAGGTCTCCCATGAAGAAGGAAGACCATCAAATATGGCCTGCACTAAGTCATCATCATCCACTGTGACCCCTATGACCAAAAGCTGATCTCTGATCTAGGCTATCTTGGAACAAAAAGATGCTATTGATTCACCTTTCTCCATATTCAAATACTTAAGCTTATGCTTAAATGTCCTCTTCTGACTTGGAGCCCGTTTCTCATACAGATTCACCAAGGTATCCATATAGTCCTCGACAGTCATTAACGAAATCATCGTTGGAATTATATTGTCTTTGACTGAGTCAAAGATGATTCGCTTGGCCTTTGCTTGACTCTTCTTGCATTAGTAGTGGGTTTCTCCGCCAATGTGGTCACATACTGCTCAAGATCATGCTCCTGCAAAATATTTGTTATCCAAAGCTTCCACACATTGAAGTTGGCAGCTCCTTTGAGCCTATCCTCGGCCTTGAATGAAATGGAGGATGCCATGGACCTCACACTTGAAACCTATTCAAGATCACTTGGATCTGTTCGTACCTGCTGCTACACTTCAACAAGCTTATCACACCCGATGCTCTGATACCATGTTAAATTTTGAGCTTGATTTCTTATGCAGATTATTTCTTTATTTTCTTCAACACTTTGATTCCAGCTTAATACATTTCAACAATATAGAATCATAAATGAATAGAAATAATTATGTAGATACGTAAGCATGCACATCAACAACACATATACCCTGGGAAAACCCTATACAGGGAGAAAAAACCCAGCAAACAATATTCCTTTATTTCATTAATAATGTAAGATCACTTACAAATATCCACCATGAAAACTCTGCTCTTAAATAACTTTCCAAGTTGACTCTGACCTGACAGAGACCGAAGAGACCTTACTGATATAGATGTATCCTAGTTGCTTTCAAAGACTGAGATATATCAACTCTGAGAAGGGCTGTTGAAACTGCCTCTAACTGATTGATATGCGCCTATATATGCTGCCTCTATATGTTGATCTACAACACTGATATGGATTCCTCTTTAGCATTGATATGTACCTCTGTACAACATTGATATGGGTGCCTCTTTAGCGATGATATGTACCTCTGTACAACACTGTTATGGTTGCCTCTTTAGCATTGATATGTACCTCTGTACAACACTATTATGGCTACCTCTTTAATGCTGATATGTACCTCTGTTCAACATTGATATGGCTGCCTCTTTATGTTGTCTCTACAACAATGTTTACTACCTCTATATGCACCTCTACCTAGCAGCCTTTAATGGACTGATATTCACCTCTGTATAACAAAATTTAATGGAATGATATTCACCTCTGTATAGAAGCCTTTAATGCTTCACTTTTTACCTTACATAGCAATTGTATAGAGGAGAGGGGATCGACCTCTTCTTATAAAGGGATGGAGGAGAAGTGGAGAGGACTCGAAATAGAGGTGTGAAAGCATGCTTGAATTAACTCAACATTACACTTTAGTTCAAAAGTAGAACTAGACTTGAGACTTCAGTTACAACTCAACATTACACTTTAGTTCGAAAATAGAACTTGACTTCAGACTTTAGTTACAACTCAACATTACACTTTAGTTCGAAAATAGAACTAGACTTGAGACTTCAGTTACAACTCGACTCTTTACAAGGAAATTCGAATTTCGCTTCATGGTGGATAATGTTACACGTGCCAACGCACTAGATCAATACATTTATATCATTTGCAATATTAGGGATATCATTTATTTCTAGCTCATAGGAATTTTGTATTGAACCTAACTTTTGCTAGATGCCTTGACGTTTTCTCATGGATCACAAGGCTTGACTAGGCTCACAGAGGTTGTACATTCCCCTAATTTTTTCACTATTTTGTCTATGCTCACAGAGGTTGTACATTCCCCCTTACTTTTGCACTAGATTGTCTATGTTCATAGAGGTTCTATGTTCCCCCTGACTTTTTCATTATACTTACATAGTATCTCGTTCATCGTGACTTTTGGTTTGACTCATAGAGGTTGTACGCTCCCCCTGGATTTTTTCAATACCTCACATGACTGGTTGATTCTCCAAATTTCCCTGGATAGCCTTAGGGTGGCCCATATGGCCTCTCACTGGAGAATGACCATCGATGCTACCAAATTTAACATTTAAATACTCCAATCAAGTCATATGATGGAATAGAATAAATCCTCTTTTCACATCAATTTTCATTCTCTAGTTTTAGATGTAAAGTGCTTTAGTGTAGTGTATGATGTTATCGAATAGTTGTTGTAACACACTCAACCCCTAAATACCCTTTCTAGGGATGGGGCATCAAGTTTTTGTTTACTCTAATAATCTCCAATTATCCCTACGAGGTCCTCATTGGCTACTGCTCACCACGAGCTTTTTAACAGTTGCCAACGCACTAAAATATGAGCTTTGGTCTGCAAGTTATTGCCTCCCAAAGTTACCCGGGCGATTATTAGTTGGGGTCTTTGGCGTTCGGTGCTGAACATCCCTTTTTATTACTCCTCGAAGTCCTGAAATATCGCCATGTGACCTTATCCATTCAACGATCGACATTTGACATTTTACGTTGAACATCCCTTTTTCTCACTTCTCGAAGTCACAAAATCTCGCCATGTGGCCTTAGCCATTCAACGATCGATGTTCGGCGTTTTACATTGAATGTCCCTTTTTCGGGGTTCGGTAATCGACAATCGACGTTGATCATTTCGATCATTCGGAAATCGACGATCGTTGTTGAACGTTCGACGTTCGACGATCGTGTATCGTTGTTGAACGTTCGACGTTCGACGATCGTGTATCGTTGTTGAACATTCCTTTACCATACTATGTCCAAATCTTCTGAACTCCCAAAATTATTTAGACTCCCAGAGTCCTCGACACGTCACCAACTACGTTGGCTAGGCAGGCATGAACCAGAAGCTGACACGTGGCGAGGGCCAGGGGTGACATGTGTCACGTTTCGATGGACCTATAGGGTCTCTAAAACACACGAATCCAGGTGACACATGGCACATCGATCGTGGGTCCACATCACCCTAGATGATGTCACTAGGTCACGTCACTCCGACCTGGTATCCCTCTAACGTGCATCAGATCTCACGGTCGAGATCCGACCACGTAGATCCACAGATCTACGGTTCCCGTTACTTCAAGAATTCAACATTTGGGAGTTTTGCTATGAAAACTCCTCGTGACTCCCAGTGTTGGTCAATGTTGGGCTGACCATAGTCTAAATCTGAAAGTCGAGGTCTATCCATGTAGACCCACAAATCTATGGCTGTCATGGCTTTGCGACTTCGGTGTTCACCCCTTTGAAAGTTCCTCTTCCCGTTAACACGACTCAAAACTTCCGAAGTGCCACTCTCTGAACTATGGGATTTGACGACACATATCCCTTCTGATGGACGGTCCCGATTTGCTTCAGACTTAGAGACTTTAGAGGACCTGTCTCCCTGATGACGAATACACAATTTCACCAAACTTGCAAGACCGAATGAGTCTAGGAGTTAAAAACTATGCTCCTTCTCCAAATCCAACAATCGAGACAGACCTTGGATCCTCTCGAACGGATCTCATTCGCTTGTCCTCCAAACTAAAGGATCTTCCCTTTCGAGACTTACATCTCTCTATCCTTCCTAAGCTTCGTCAGTTTTGAAAGACTTGGGCACTGGCGCGCATTTTGTGCTCTTTCTCCTAAGATTAACAAACTCCTTCTCCCAAGAGACTCAAAACAACTAGGAGTGTTGACATGCATACGAGAAACTACATCCAAGGTTGACGAACTCACATTTCATCTACTTAAACGTGAGTGACTACGGGGCTCGAGAATTTACATGCACAAACCATATAGTTCCTTACTTGCTTAAATGCACAATCATGCAAAGATAAAGGGACACAGTCTAATCATCAAGAAAACATGCACATACCTTAAACATTCATAGGATATCCAACTTTAATTCGCAGTTACAGTTCAAATATGCAGAATATGAGTGTACTTATCTATTTCAAATTGTAGCCAATGAACTAACTGTGGGTGTGCGCTTTTCCACCCAACCATAGTCTCAGAGGCATTCACTCTTAGCACTCTAGCCACCCCTGTGCCAAGCCATGATATCACTAGGGAACTTTCGAAATTTCTCAGGAATTCCTTCTCAGTCACGGTCTCTGCGAGGTTTATTAGATGCCTCCTCAGCATCAAGATCGTAGTATCTTGCTCAGTTCACGCTCTTCGGTAAGCTATCAGAGATATTTTCTCTTGTTCTGTCCAGTAACTAGAACAACTTATCAATATTTTAGTTCCTCTTCTCAGTTGGAGAGTCACTCTCCCTGTCTCCTCCCATGTGTCTCCTCTCGTCTCTATTTTTTGTATCTCTTTTCCCAGGATGGTTCTTGACCTATCATGTTCCTTCTGTCAGAAGGAAACTCAGGTCAGCCTGGTTTGCGAGACCCTACGGTACTTTGGGTTGACATTCTTTAGTCATACCATGCTTCCGTTCATGTTTTCTTCTTGATTCATCACTGAAAAAGAGATATAATGAAAATGACATACCTGCTTTAATTTTGGTCTATTTTGGAGAGCGGACTTGTACAACATGCCACACGCTCAATATTTATATCTGATTCTAAAACTCACACACAAAATACTACAGACTGTACTATTTCCCATGCAATTTGTCTCATAGAATTTAGATACTCTATGAAGAAGTTATCATTGTTTTACTCAGAAAACATGTTTGAGACCAGTTATAGGACTAGTCAAAAACCCTATCTTCCACATAGTATATCTCCAAAATTAAAATGACCCATAATCTTAAATTCGTACCACATGTACCTTGATATATTTTCTCAACATCCTCCATGTTTTTCTATCTGAATCATTCTAAAAAAAGTTACAGTGAAAATTCCAAGATGTACTTTAAAGAACATGCCTTAGAACACATCATCACAAGACTTCATCTTCCCTTAGAATTTCTCCCTTCTTCACTTCATCTTCCCTCTGAAATTCATTGCCAAGCTTGTGTTAAGAGATCACAAGATTGAATGATGAAAATGAGAGGTTCTTAATGTGTATTTATACCATTCCAAGTGCTTCCTTTACTTAACTTTAGGGCCGACCTATAACTTCTTGTTTGCAACACTTTTTAGGGGCAAATTTTACATGATCATCTTTAAGAGGGCATATCTCCCCAACCGTGAGGATCCACGTGGTGTGCCACATACCGTTTGAAATGGATTGATGAGGACTATCAATCCATGGGGTGTTTTAATGCATTTGTGATATTCTTCATACTCATTTTCTTCAATAAACTTCAAGCTTCATGACCACCCCTTTGGGGCTTCCTAACCATATTTTCAGGGCTTCTTGACCATACATTGTAACTTATTTTCTTAACACCTTGGGATTCTTGTAGGATTATTCAAAGTGTATTCTTGTGAGGGCCATTCTTAGAGATATTCCATAAGGGTACCACTTTGGATACTCCTTCAAATAAATCCACCACTGCTAGGGGATTTTGGACCTTCTTCAGAGCTTCTTCTAGGGTTGACATCAATGACAACCATGTTTCCAATAATGTTCCCCTTTGGAATTGATGGAAACAATTATAATCCCCCCATGACCATTTCTACCCCTGTCTTCATGCTTTTTATCTTTCTGTCCCCCTTTGACATCAATGACAAATTGTAACTCCGCCTGACAATTTTTCTCCCCCTTTCTTCCTTTAAAAATGTCGTGTGGATTAATGTGGGGCTTCTTGTATATGCTTAATTTCCTCTCTTCTGGGGCTTCTTTTCCATTTTTACTTCATGTTATTGCAATCCACCGACGTATATTAAAATATCTCATGTCAAGGTTCCTTCATCACTTGATTTCAAGTCTTCATGGCTTGTGAGGTCTTCACTGAGCTTCAAGTGACTAGTCGTCTCTTCTACACTACTTCCAAGAAGGATGTGTTCTTCATGTATTGTCTTCTCCACTTATTTGAAATCAATGACATAATCACCAATTAATGACTTTGAAATCAATGATAACACCATTCTACAATCTCCTCTTGACGGTTTATCTCCCCTTTTCTTGTTGTGCCCCTCACGACTTTCCTTACCGTGACTAGTTGGTTCCACCTGTCAATATGCTTCTTTTATGAGTCATATACTTTTCTGAACATTCATCTTGACAACAAAGAAAATGAGTCTTTCTGAAATTCCTCTTGAGCACATGCTTTCATCCACTGTCATGTATATTCTCTGATTCACGTCAAGTATTGTCTTCTAGACCTGCCAAATATCTCATGAATTCGTTTATGTCCAAGTGTCACAAAACCGTTCATGACTCTGCTACTCAATTGTACACAATGCTGACTAATATTTCACTTTACTATTCTGAAGACTTCTCTAAATATGCTACAACTGGTCACCACATATTCCTGCTTCTCAAGATGAATCAAATATTTCCACTAGTCTTCTCTATCTTCAAACCAAACTCCACAAGTCTGCAACAAGTACACATTCTCGAATCTATAATGAATATATCCATGCTTGTTATCCTCTATTCAATCATGAATATCTACCTCAAAAGTGTTCCAATGATATTCCTCATAACTATCAGATGACCCCTTCATACTTGTATGGAGATGTGTTCTGAAAATTGCTCCATAATCAACCAATATGTCACGAGACATTCTGCACCTCTGCCATCAAACCATTTAGAATCTGCCTTCTCAAAATCTACAAACACTTTAGACTGCACAAAAGATAGTTCTCCAATCTGTAATAGTTGTTGCTTAGACTCCCCTTCAATACTCACATTATTGGGAGTTTGCAAGCCAAATTGCTTAGAGAAATATATAAACCTGCTCTACTATAGGATCATCTTTTTTAATCTTGACATCTTCCTCTTTACCAATAGATTCATCATGATTTTGCAACTTTGTAATTCCTATGAGTATGATCTCTAGGATTTATTCATTCACATGTTCTTCTTGTTTATTTTTCTTCTCCAAAACTTCTTGTTTTTGATGTCAGTGTTTTCCTTGAAGGAACACTCCATCATGATTCTACAAACACGAGTTGTGTCCATAGTTGTGGCATTTGTAACATTCAATATTGTAGGGGGGCCACATAAACATCTCATGCTTGCACATTTCTTTCATACGCTCTGTAATCTACAACTTTATGTCAAAAGTTAGTACAAGTAAAATAATAAGTAGGAAAGAAACTTTGATACCTGGAAGCAATTGATCCTCTTTGTGATGCAATCCTTTTGAATTCATGCCTTAGTTGATCACAATCTTCTCTTATTTTGTTTCCTTCACAATGATTGAAACTTCTTTGATTCCTGGAGGTAGAAAGTATTCTTGGAGATACACCTCTTCTACATTCATTCCTCTTTGACTCTTGTTGATCATGATCCATTCCTTTGAGAATGTCTGCATAATTCTTAGCCTTCACTTCATTCTTCTTTTCCAGCAATCTGGAACACTTCTCTTCAAATTTCTTTACTGACGATGTGGGTATTCCTCTCTCTTCAACGCTCTTGTTGGGATTGGCATTTGCATATTATTTGCATGAGTCCTCGCCAATGTATCCAAACCCTGTTTTATCGAATGGTGACGTTTGACAACTAAGTATGTCTTCTAGTACTTGAGAGATCTTCAAGTTCTTGTTGAACTTGTCAACTTCAACCCTCAATGAGACAACTTCTTCTTCAAGGTTCTCACTATATTCTTCTTTATTCATCATCTAGATCTTCATTACTTCTTTTGTTCTCTTTTCTTCTTCAAGTTGGGTTTTCAAGGAGATGATTTCTTCTTCAAATCTTCTCTCTTGTTGACTAAATTCTGCTTCAAGCTTGTTTAGGTCGTTAGATCTTTCCTTAAGATGGATTGCCAAAATATCTTCTCTCCTTTTTTCTTCCTTTACCTTGATTTTTAAGTGGGAAACTTCTTCTTCTTCCTTTTCAAGTTCTTTTCTCTATCTTTATAGGGAACACAAGAATTTTGTTTCATGATCTACCATACCATTTCCAATTTATTATTTGGATCTGTCTCACATGATGAGCTTCTTTCTTCTCGTTCTATCTCAACATCTTTTTTATCTTGATCATCATGCTTTGGAGTTGTGATTACAAGAAGATATCATGTAGAGTAGATATTATGTAGCTTATCCCAAAGATCTTTGGTTGATGATCAATGTCCCACTTCGACTTTCACTGAACTAGATAATCCATCCAGGATGGCATCCATTGTTATTTTGTGGTTCCTTTATAATTACTTCTTGGTTGTAGTATTCAGAGGTTTATTTGGAGAAATGTATCCTGAAACAACTGTGTTCCAAATTTCAAACCCATGTTCTTGTAAAAATACTCTCATCCTTTTGCTCCAGAAAGCGTAGTTCTAATCGTCAAACAATGGCATTTTTCAATGCAATACATGATCTACCTTCTACTGGTTAGAATGTTACTGAAGGAACCCGCTCTGACACCAATTGTTGGAATATTATCCAATACTAAGAGGGGGGGTGAATCAATGTTGAGCACTTTTTACCATTTTTAATCACAACATGTAAACATTAACTTATCAACAATGTCATTCAGCAATGCATAACATCAAACACAATACACAAGAGATTATTACGTGGAAACCCAAATGGGAGAAAACCATGGAACAATTTTAATATATATATCTTGAATATTACATTCATAGGAAGCACCAAATTCCAATATTTACCAACACCAAATGGAAGGAGTCACCAACCCCCTAATTTATAGGCACCAACTCCCTAATTTACCAGCACCGACTGGAAGGAGGAACCAACCCCCTAGTTTTATGAGCAACAACTCAAAGGAAGATGCAACTCCTCTTCAAGCATCAACCTGCTATATGAAGACACCAATATTCCCATGCACCACCCAACCACCCTTGTTTCTTAGGCACCAACCTGAAGGAGACCTTGATCTCCTACCTTGCACTACCTTGCCACCCTTGTTTCAAAATTATTTTCACAATATGGTCTGATCCAATATAATCTCTAGGTCCTCAAATAATCTACTCCAAATCCCTTACACAAATCTTCACAAAATGTTGAAGTCAAGCTACTCACAATTCATTGTCACTGAAGTAAGTTTTGTCATTGTCTTTGTCACTAACATTGATACATCATCATCATCATCAAACTGGGTCCATATAGACTGTCCTTGTCACTGTCACTATCACTGATTTTTTCACTATTATTGATACATCAAAACTAGGTCCACATAAATATCCTAGGTCCACTTGGGTCCACATATAAACCCCAACATCACTTCTTAAATTTATTTCAAACACTTGTTTGGGACTAGTTTATGGATTAGTCACAAACCATAACTTCCCAAAAGTATAACTCCATACTTGTAATTAATCAAGCTCCAAAACTTGTAATCAATCTTCTTTGATATCTTTTTTGAAATTCCTCCAAGTTTTTCTCCTTGATTCGTCACTAAAAAAGAGATATAATGAAAATGGTAGAACTTCCTGAATTTTGGTCTATTCTGGAGAGAAAACTTGTACAACACGCCACACACTTAATATTTGATATCTGATTCTGAAACTCACACAAAAAATAATATGGATTGTACTCTTTCCAATGCAATTGGTCTCGTAGAATTTGGATCCTCTATGAATAAGTTATGACTATTTTACCCTAAACACCTAGTTGAGACTAGTTACAGGACTAGTCAAAAACACTATCTTCCACCAAGTGTATCTCCAAAAGTTAAAAGATCTAGAAGAATAAATTTGTACCGCATGTAGCTTGATATGTCTTCTCAACGGCCTCCATGTTTCATTATCTGAATCATTATAGAAAAAAATTTACAACCAAAATTCCAAGATGACCTTTAAAGAACATACCTTAGAACACATCATCACAAGACTTCATCTTCCCTCTGAAATTCACTACTAAGCTTGTGCTAAGAGATCACAAGATTTAATGATGAAAACGAGAGGTTTTGAATGTGTATTTATACCCTTTCAAGCGCTTCCTTTACTTAACTTTAGGGTCGACCTATAACTTCTCGTTTGCAACAATTTTTAGAGGAAAAGTTTACATGATCATTTTTGAGAGAACATATTTCCCCAACCATGAGGAACCACGTGGCGTGTTGTTGGAATATTGTAAATGCAAAGAATATTCTAATTATAATTGAGTTATTATTATATAGATCAATCCCCTTTTGTGGATTGATCATGTTGGGACTTATGTATGACCAAATCCCCTTTTGTGGATTGGTCAAACCCTAATTAAATGGTGCTAATTGAG
>JASDQU010104516.1:78292-92491 GCA_032191745.1 Picea mariana
GAAGAGACACAAACCTAGCACTCCTCAACTAGTATAAATAAGAGAGGATGACACATCATTAGCTCAGTCACTCAAGTCACTCATCTAGTGTTTGGTATTTTATCTTGGCATTGTATTGACAATCTATATTAAGGAAGTTTTTGTTGGGTTTTCTCCCCCATGAGGGTTTCCCAGGATAAAATGGTGTGTACCTTGTGATTGTGTTTCTTTCAGTGATCTTTCTTATGCTATTATTGTCTAGTAAATTGAAAAGAACTTAATAGCAGCTCTAAATTTAACATGGTATCAAAGATTGACTAAATAGAACACCTTTCACTGGGTAAACAAAAACATCACCATTGTCGTACAAGAAAATTAAGGCTTTTTGTTGGAAGGGAATTTCAGCCTAAAAACCATCTAGGGAAGTGCGCCCTAGCCTAGCGAACTCATTGGCAGCTTGAGTGCACCTTTTTAGTGGCTAGAGCCTTCGAAAAGTGAAACCCTAGTTTTGGCTGGTACCAAAAAACTAGGAAACCAGAACTAGCCCCAGAAGTACCTGTCCAGATTTGTGCAAGCTTAGTTTCAAGGGGTAAAATTTGAAATTTTTGAAAATATACTGCACCAGCCTACTTGCCTCAGCCAAGCGCACCTCCTGGTAAGTTCAGATTCAATTTTTGGTCATTTTCCCAACTCTAGGTTAAGATGTCTGCAAGCACCAAGCTTGTTGACAAGTTAGAAGGTGTGGAAAACTTTTGTTCCTGGAAGTATAGGATTTCACTCATTATTGAAGAGAATGAACTTGTAAAATTCATAAAGGAAAATGCACCAGAACCTGAAGAATATGCAGCTAAAGTAAAGTACAAGAAGCATATGGTTAGGGCCAAAAGGAGGATCATCGTAGACTCCATTAAATATCACTTGATCCCTCAAGTGGATTCAAAGAATACTCCAAAATATATGTTTGATTCCCTAACCAAAATGTATGAAGGAAATAGCATTAACTAGAATATGAACTTGAGAACCCAACTCAAGAATACAAAGATGTAGAAAGGAGAAATAGTTCATGACTATTTCTCTAGGATTACTCATTTCAAAAAACATATAGAATCTATTGGAGAAAAATTGGATGAATATGAGATCATCATGACAACTTTTAATGGTATCACAATACCTTGGGATGCCTTCATCGAAACCATATGTACAAGGAAGGAAACAATCCAGTTTGACAGTCTTTGGGAAGAATGTGTTCAAGAAGAAGCAAGAGTAGCGAACTGAGAAGTAGTACTTTTAAGGGATGAAGACCAAGTCCTAGATTCTCATGATAAAGGAGGAAAGAGAAGGTCTGATTTCCAAAAGGATACCCATCTCCATAAGGAATATCACTCCCCAAAGAGATTCACCCACTTCCATAAATAATCTCACCCTCCAAGAAGATTCCAGAAATTTCAGAAAAGACAAAGAAGAGAAAAATATTTATCCTCTTATCAATGCTATCATTATGATAAGATGGGACACATTGCTAAGAATTGTCTTGCCAAAAGGCAAGAATAAAAGAAGAGAAATAATAAAAGTCACCATGCCCATGCAGTTGAAGATGATGAGTCAGTTGAAGATGATGAGCCACCCACAAAGATGATTAAAGAAAAGATTGAAGACTGTGTTTTATTCTCTTCCCTCTCAGGATCTGTGTCAGTTGGAGAGGATACTTGGATCTTAGACAGTGGTGCTTCTAAGCACATGATAGGTCAGATAGGCATTCTCTCTAGCCTTATAGAAAATAGATTTCCCCAGAAAGTTACACTCGAAGATGATTACCAGTACGCTATCAAAGGAGTGGGAGAATCCACCTACAAACTTGATTCAGGGACCCCGATGAAAATGAAGGATGTACTATATGTACCAGGTTTGAAAAATAACTTAATTTCTATCTCATCTTTAGATAAGAAAGGTTTCAGGTTTGCTTTCATAGATGGTGAAGTTCTTATGTGGCCTAAAGGAAAAACCATAGAAGATGCAATTGTTATTGGAACAGAAGAAAGTGGCTTGTATAAGTTAAAAGGTCACTTAGATGTAGCCTTGACTCACTCCACTAAGAGTCCATGTGAACTTTGGCATAGAATACTAGCTCACATAAACTATAAAGCCTTACCATATGTGAGAAAGGTAGTTACAGGTCTACCCAAATTCAAGGTTGATCATGAAGGTGTGTGGAAGGGATGTGCACAAGGAAAGAACATAAAGAATCCTTTCCTGAAGAGAGACAGTAAAACAAAAGGAATCCTGGAGCTCATCCACTCAGATGTATGTGGCCCAATGCCATCAACCTCTCTTAGTGGGTATGTATACTTTGTCATTTATTGATGATTATTGTCGCAAGACTTGGGTTTACTTCTTGAAATCAAAAGATGAAGTATTTGGAAAATTCAAGGAATTCAAATCCTTGATAGAGAATCTCTCTGAAAGAAAAATCAAGATACTCAGTTTAGATAATGGAGGAGAATACGTCTCAAAATAATTTGTAAGCTTTTGCAGAGATGTCGGGATTAAGAAGGAGTTCACCACTCCCTACAATACTCAACAAAATGGTGTAGCAGAAAGAAAGAATAAAACTATAATGGAAGCAATGAAGAATAGAATACCAATCCATTATACATAATGATGTATGGGAAATAGTTCCCAGACAAAAGGACAAAGATGTGGTATCTTCCAAATGATTATACAAGATAAAACATGTTGCGGATGGAAGTATTGAAAAACATAAAGCAAGGTTTGTAGCTCGTGGATTTTATCAAAATGAAGACATTGATTATGAAGAGACGTTTGCTCCTGTATCCAGATACACTTCTATCAGAACCATCATAGCTCTTGCAACCAAGATGAAGTGGAAGTTACACCAGATGGATGTGAAAACAACGTTCTTAAATGGTGTTATTGAAGAAGAAGTGTATATATAACAAACTCAAGGGTTTGAAGTTGAAGATAGAAAGACTCATGTATGCAGGTTGAAGAAGGATATGTATGGTTTGAAGCAAGCTCCTAGAGCTTGGTATGGAAGAATTGGCAATTTCCTAATGAGCTTGGGCTCTACCAAGAGAAAAGTTGATTCTAACCTTTACTTCAAGGTTATGAATGATGAGCAAGTTATATTTCTACTATATGTGGATGACTTATTCTTAACTGGAGAAGAAGAAGCAGAATTTGAGATGAAAGACCTAGGCCTAATCCATTATTTCTTAGGTCTTGAGGTTTGGTAGAGCCCAGAGAAGATATTCCTTAACTGTTGGCCCTCGACCAAGTTTTGCAGAAAATTTGGTCAGTTTGGAGGTTTTGGCCCACTTTTGGACTTCAACACGTTGGTCGAAGTAGGAGCGCCCAAGCGAAGCTAAGTTGGAATTCGACATGTCGGTCGAAGTAGGAGCGCCTAGGTGAAGCTGAGATCGCAGATCTCACCTATTTTGAGGGTTATGTGGACCCAGTAAGGGGTCCTTTGGGTTTTGTAACGGGTTTATGGGATGTCATCCCATGGGTTTTCCCCATGTTTAGGCCTTATTGTAAGATTTTGTAAAGTATAAATAAAGAGGAATGTATTGTAGAAGCAATAGTTCAAAATTTCTTTGTGCGAAGGAATGCATGTGGTCGAATCTTTGTGATCGACTGTGATTTTGTAGACTGTGCTTAGTGATTGTGATGCTCAGTGTGGAGAAGGTGCTAAGTGTCGTGATAAGAGATTTTGGGCTCTGTGTATTTGACCTATTTTGGGAAGGTAAAGAAGGAGGATCTGGTGCTTAGTGTGCAAATCTCATGTCTTGTGTGAAGTTTGACTCTATGTCTTAGTGCACAGGAGTGACTGGATGTAATATTTTGGAAAATAATGAAGAGGCGAAGCGGTTTGTGGACGTAGCCCCACCTTAGGGTGAACCACGTATATCTGGTGTCTCATGGTTTGCTTTGTGCAGTGTCATTTATGTTATGCATTTTCTTAGTGCTTTGATTGTGATGTGTAATGAATATATATTTTGTTTCTTATGTACTTTACTTATGTTAGAGGGTAAATGAATGCTAGACTTAACTTACAGTTCTAAGTACTCAGGGTGCATAATCACTTGTTGTTATTGCGTAGATCCCGTTGTTGAAGCACAATGACTTCAACTTAGGAGACTGGAAGAACTACGCCATGTTAGCTCCTCACTGTTATTTAATGAAGACAATCGGAAGGAAACCTCACCTCGTCCCGCATCCATGGATCAAGGAGTTGGTGCAGTCAACCATATTAAACGTAATGAGGATTTTGCATTTTGGCCTCCACCAAGAGGTTAACGCTTGCGTTAAACTCCTTTTGTCATGTTATCATGGAGAATATCTATCACTTGACAGAAGAATTAATGTGGATATGTTGTTGATCTACCGGATCACTGGTTTAAGTTTGAAGGGTCCTGACCCACAACAGTTCTACCCAGGGAAGACCTTAGACCACTCTTTAGCACAACGCATCAAAGAAGCCTATGGAGAGGTAGAAAAGGGGAAGCGTGGTTACAAGGTAACCTCCATATAGGATGGCGTAGTGCGCCTTGATTTTCAACTCTTAGCTGGAAATCTAGTGAGGAAGAACCGCCCCACACAGGTCACCGGGTTTGTGGTGGACCTCGCAGGAAAGTGTGTGGAGGTCCTGTAGATGAACTGGGCAAACTACCTCGTCAACGAGTTAGAAAAAGATTGTTGCGAAGCCCATGACTTAGGATATGAGTTTCACTACAGTTGGTTGATAATCTTGATTTCATTTGTGGCTTGGCAGATGCCTGAAGGAGATACTTTCCTAGATATTGAACCTACGGAGCCACTGGTCGCTGATTTTTCCACCCTGTGGTATACCAATGACATGACGAAGAAGTGGTAGTCTAATGTCATGTTTCACGGATATTATCAGTAGTTGAAAGTCACCATTGAAGCATTCCCTCGTATGACACTGCATACCCTACATCAGTATCAACCCATAGCGAAGTTCCACGTTGATCCCCACTTCATTTACATCACCGCACGAAGAGATGAGCACCAGGAAAGATTGCAGTCATACTATAAGCTCACGGATGAAGATATGGAACAAATTATAAAGGAATGGCCAAAATAATTTCTTATACATGTCATCGATGCAGAGTTATCTGACACTGATATTATAGGAAGACCGATGGTTACGTGAGTTGAACATGTCAGACAGTCCAGTGGGATGAAGAAGTAGAGGGAACGCAAAAAGCAGGTTGAAGTCCAGGACATAGAGAGTGACGAAGAGGAAGAAGAGGAAACCTCTGGAGATAGCGGGTCTAGATCGCCAGGAGGAGGATAAGACGAAGTAGAAGGACAGGGAAGAGGAGATGAAGGAGAAGAATAGAAAGGAGGAGGCGAAGCTACAATTGACCTCCCTCTATCACCAGTCATAGGAGATAGCACCCCACCACCTGAAGATCCCCATGTTGGGACAGTGAGTCCCCCACAAAAGAAGAAAGTTACTTCGAAGAAAACTTCAGCAAGGAATAAAATGCGCATCAACAAGCCACAGTTGGAAGCCACTCTCACTGACGATGAAATTAGTCTGGTCCGCAGAGCTATGGAGGATGCCTTTGAAGACATGTTGCAGAGATACAAAGAGAAATAGGTGGAGTTATATGAAAATATTGAGAGGGAGTTGAAGGAAGTGCAACAGAATATTCTCTTGGTCCGTGTAGTGCCTACTCCGTCATTTGCACCTTCATCATCACAGACCACAGACTTGGGGGATGAACTAACTCTGCAAGGTGAACCAGGGATTTGGATCACCCTCCCCCAGTATAGAATCAAGTTTCCCACCCCTGCAGCACTACAGGCTAGCCCCAACTTGGATGTTGAGGTTAACCTTAACGGAATACCTCTGGAATAGGTTGAATTATTGGAGGTAGGTTTGAAGGAATACATAAGGGAATAGAGAGAAATGACTGTTGAAAGAGTAGCCCAGCTAAGAAGGCTTGCTGATGCAACATAAATTCGGTTCCTAAGAGCTCAGGAAGAGAAGGAGAAGGCTACATAAGCCTTGCAAAAGGACAAAGACGAAGTCCTAGTACAGTTACGAGCAACGCAGGACAGTGTAGCTTCCTATGAAATCGAGAAAGAATAGATTCAGGCGAAGCTTCAAGAGAAAAAGAAAGCTGGCGAAGCCTAGCTATAGAAGGAAAAAGAGCAGCTACTCGTAGAGAAATCCATGGTCAAAGAAGTAGTAAGCAAAGTGTGTTTCTCTATGCCAGGCTTGGTACAAGAGAAGCAAGAGCTTGTCAAAGCTCAAGTAGCGAAGCTCGCAGAGACCCTCCAACAGTTTCAGGATAGGATAGCTGAATTGGAGGTCCGAACAGTGTCAAGCACCCCGCAGGAGGTGCGTGACCAGAGGGAGGAGTCCGCGAAAAACACAGTAGCAAGTATAAGAGTGAGCCCTCGCCTTGGCATGTAAACAATTGAGTGACAGAAGCGCCCAGGTGTATGAACGTCGCGCCGAGGATTCAAAGTTAAAGAAGCTAGAGGCTCAGTTACAGGAGGTGCAACAGTAAGAATTTTCATTGCAGGCGCAGATGAAGCTGCTCACAACAGTGGAAAGGATGAAGAGATCCTAGGAGTAGCACACAGTACAACAGCAGATCACTGCCCTCTAGGGTAAGGTGATGGAAGTAACATAGAATTTACAACCTGTGCAGGATGAAGCTTGAAAGTTGTTCAAGGATATCGATGGCCAGGGTTCACAGTTAGATCAAGTAGTTGCAACAGTAGAACAACGCCTAGAAGGGCCTGCTACAGAGCAGACAGTTCAGGAGCTCATTGAGTAGGAGGCTTAGGAAAGGTAGCAAGTCAAGGAAGCTTGAGTTAAGCTTGAGGATTTTGAAGCAACATTGTCCGGACCTGAGTAACTCGGGACGAGTCATAGGTGATTGTTGGGGAAATGTTGGCCCTCAACCAAGTTTTGGGGAAACTTTGGTTAGTTTGGAGGTTTTGGCCCACTTTTGGACTTCGACACATTGGTCAAAGTAGGAGCGCCCAGGCGGAGCTGAGTTGGACTTCAACATGTTGGTCGAAGTAAGAGTGACCAGGTGGAGTTGAGATCGCGGAAATCACCTAGTTTGAGGGTTATGTGGACCTAGTAAGGGGTCCTATGGGTTTTGTAACAGGTTTATGGGATGTTGGCCCATGGGTTTTCCCCATGTTTAGGCCTTATTGTAAGATTTTGTAAAGTATAAATAAAGAGGAATGTATTGTAGAAGCATTAGTTCAGCAGTTCTGTGTGCGAAGGAATGTATGTGGTTGAGGCTTTGTGCACGACTGAGATTTTTTAGATTGTGCTTAGTGCTTGTGATGCCCAGTGTGGAGCAGGTGCTAAGTGTCGTGATAAGATATTTTGGGCTCTGTGCATTTGACCTATTTTTGGAAGGTAAAGAAGGAGGATTTGGTGCTTAGTGCACAAATCTCCTGTCTTGTGCGAAGTTTGAATCTATGGCTTAGTGCACAGGAGTGACTGGATGTAAGATTTTGGCAAATAATAAAGAGGTGAAGCGGTTTGTGGACTTATCCCCACGTTGGGTGAACCACGTATATCTGGTGTCTCATGGTTTTCTTTGTGCAGTGTCATTTATGTTATGCATTTGCTTAATGCTTTGATTATGATGTGTAATAAATGTATATTTTGTTGCTTAAGTACTTTACTTATGTTAGAGGGTAAATTAATGCTACAATTAACTTACAGTGCTAAGTACTCAGGGTGCATAATCACTTGTTGTTACTGTGCTTATATGTCTTTGATTATGCTATGCGGTGTTAATGAGGTTAATAAACTAATGCATGTTCACTTCCTAAGCGTTAACAAAATATTATGTGAAGTTCTCTTATCACATAATTGTGTCCCAACCTATTTACAGACACCTGCGTCCTATAACCCCCCCTTCTTTTACCTCGGTTGAGACTTCGCTTGCTTCGCAGGTGTTGTCGAAAGGGTCCATAGTCGGGGTTTTGTTGGTGTGTTGTTAAGCATTGAACCCTGGGTCTGCCCCTGTGCCAACATTAACCAAGCGAAGTATGCAGTTGAAACACTGAAGAGGTTTTATATGTTGTAATGTAAAGCCATGAACACCCATGGAAACAAAGTTGAAGCTCCTGGTTGATACTTCCTCAGAATTGGTTGATGCTACGTTGTATAGACAGATCATTGGATCGTTGATGTATCTGAAGAATACCAAGCCAGATATATGTTTTATTGTGAACACCTTGAGTCAGTATCTGGTAGATCCCATACGTGTTCACCTTGTTGCTGCAAAACATGTGATGAGATACCTTAAGGGTACGTTGGACTTTGGTCTCTGTTATATTGGAGATCATGAATTCATACTGATTGGTTATACTGATTCCGATTGGGCTGGAAGTGTCTCTGATAGAAAGAGAACTTCAAGATGTTGTTTCAGTCTGGGGTCAGCCATGACTGCATGGCAGAGTAGGAAGCAATCCAATATTGCTCTCAGCACACCAGAAGCAAAATACATTGTTGCATGTTATGTCAGTTGTGAAGCCATATGGCTTCAGAAGTTGTTGACAGGTTTATTCGATATGGAGATGGAATCCACTGGGATTATATGTGATAACCAGAGTTGCATAAAGATGACAAAGAACCCAGTGTTCCATGACAAGTTGAAGCACATAGAAATCCAGTATCCTACATTCGTGATATGGTACAGAGGGGAGTTGTAAAGCTCCAATATGTTAGAACAGATGAGCAGGTTGCAGATGTGTTGACCAAGCCTCTGTCTCGTGTAAAGTTTGAATACTTTCAAGGCAAGATTGGTATAGTCCGAAAGGACCTCCCTCGAAAGGGGGAGTGATGCGAATGATACTATGGTATCCTGACCAACAACAGGTAGCTCAGTTAGGATTTTATATTCTAGGGGACTAATCATCCCTGGATAGATCCCAAAGGTTCGGTAAGGACGGTCTATCAGAGTACCTGTGCATGTATATGCTAGCTATGGTCAGTAGTGGTAGTTCTATTAGGATTTTCTATCATAGGGAATATTTTGATTCCTGTGCAGATCCTGAATGTCTGGTAAGGACAGTCTGTCAGAGTACCACGTGGTAGCTCCGTTAGGATTTTATATCCTAGGGAATATTATGATTTTTGGGCAGATCCCTAGGATCTTTCATAGTACCACAAAATAATGTTGTTGCACCAACCTTATTCTGTTGCTATATGATGATGATGTTGTTATCTCAGCCTCATGTTGATGTTGTTGTTCCAGCCTCGTGTTGTTGATGATGTTGTTGCTCCAACCTCGTGTTGTTGTTGATGATGTTGTATCAGTCTAGTGTTGTTGATGTTGTTGTTATAGTTTTATACTAACTAATGTTGATGTTTCAGATTCCATCTCCGTGCTGTGAATAATGATGATGATGTTATTCCATCTCCATGCTGTGAACGATGATGATGATTCCATTCCATCTCCATGTTGTGAAAGATGATGTTATTGATGATGAGAAAAACTTCCGATGATTTATAGATATGATAGTCAGTGTTCAAGACGATGATGATGTTGTTTCCCTCTCTCTCCTAATGATGTTGTATTGTAGAATACCCTTCTTGTTAAGGGGGAGTATTGAAATATTGTAACTGCAAAGAATATTCTAATTATAATTGAGTTATTATTATATAGATCAGTCCCCTTTTATGGATTGATCATGTCAGAACTTATGTATGACCAAATCCCCTTTTTTGGATTGGTCAAACCATAATTAAATGGTTCTAATTGAGAAGTTGGCCCCCAGGGATAATTAAAGTGGTTTTAGCCACTAGTTGAAGAATTTGACCTTGCCTAATGAAGAGACACAACCCTAGTGCTCCTAAGCTAGAATAAATAAGAGAGGATGGCACCTTGTTAGCTCACTCACTCAAGTCACTCATCTAGTGTGAAATTTTGAAGGAAGTTGCAGTTAGAAGAAGAAGAAGAGAGAGGCACATTTCCCAGTCTTGGATATTCTTTAGTGTTTGGTCTTTTATCTTGGCATTGTATTGACAATCTATATTAATGAAGTTTTTGTTGGGTTTTCTCCCCCATGAGAATTTCCCAGGATAAAATGATGTGTACCTTGTGATTGTGTTTCTTTCAGTGATCCTTCTTATGCTATTATTGTCTAGTAAACTGAAAAGAACTTAATAACAACTCTAAATTTAACATGTGACACCTATCGTTTGAAATGTCTTGACAATGAATATCAATCCATAGAGGATTTTCATGCATTTGCGATGTCCTTCATACTATTTTTCTTCAATAAACTTTGGACTTCATCACCACCCCTTTGGAGCTTCCTAACCATATTTTCAGGGCTTCTTGACCATACATTGTAACTTCTTTTCTTAACACCTAGGGATTCTTGTAGGCTTCTTCAAAGCGTCTTCCTATGAGGGCCATGCTTAGAGCTACGCCATAAGGGGACCACTTTGGAGACTCCTTCAAATAAACCCATCATTTCTAGAGGCTTCTGGACCTGCTTCGGGGCTTCTTCTAGGGTTTACATCAATGACAACCAAGTTTCCAACATTTGTTTAGTTTGAAAAGGGGGGATTTGATGCACATTTTTGGGTGGCTATTTTATTAAATGTGGCTTACCTAGAATGATACATGTGACTTGTGGATCCTTGAGGGTGTACTTATTTGTCTTTGCAGGGCCTTGCCAGGTGTAATCTATTCCATGGAGGATTGTTCCATTTTGACCTTCATGAGGGGTTAAAAACCCCAAGGATGGATGCCATACCCCACATGATGGGAAGAGGACCCGAGAGCCATTTCACACTTGAGATGATGGATGTTTCCTTTGGAGGAACTTGGACAACACTAGATGATGTCATCATAGCCCCTTTCACTTGGACGTTGGCCTTTGGAGGCCCAAGACATCACCTTCCAATCCTTGACATCATTTGGAGGCTAGGGTTTTGATGGGCTTCATGGTTCTAGAAGAGAGATGACGTGGTTTGAAGAAGTTAGATGCATGACATGAAACTTTAGACAATGAGAGACACATGGCCTTTGGAGGCCCAACGACTTGCATCTAGAGGCTCAACGTCCCACTTTTGAGGCCTAGCATCACCCTTTAGGGCATGACGTCACCCTTCTAAGGGATTTACTTTATGTATTTTTATATTTTTAAGTAGTAAAGGAAAATAATGAGGGTCGACCTCCTTTTAATTTTGTGTTGACAAAATTATGTGGACAAATTGGTTTTAGCTGACCTCATATCAATATAGGTCATCTCACTTTCATTTTACATATAACTTACTGGAGAAATACATACATTCTTAGTGGAAAATCTATTTGCAAAGGTTGCTACAAGGAGTAAAAGGGCTTACACCCTTGTAGATTTAGCTTGCTAAGGTTTTTTTACTCTAGGGAGTAAAAAGAATTACACCCCTAGAGGAGTAATAAACCCTAGATCATAAACAAGAGACCCAATAACCCAATAGATAAGGCACTAATATTTTTGCATTGGAGATTGAATATTGTGCATTGGTAAATGTTATTTCAAGGAGATTAAATTGTTCAAGTTTGGAATTTAATTCTACTTGCTTCAAGCTATCTTGTGCCCTAAGGGCGTCTTGTTTTGCCAAGTGATGTAGCTGTTGTAATGGAAATTTATCTACAACCAATAGGGATGTATAAAACTCACTCTTTACTCATTTTTCTACCGTTGAAATTCACTTGTAATCCTTGGGAATTGTTCTACTAATTATAAGATAATTTTTGGGTGGTTTACTTGTTGATTTTAGTGGCTAGAACTCGCTACAGTAGAAAAATTTTGTTACATCCATAAGTTTGTTACAAAATCTTGCTGATAACACTTAGTAACAACCCTCTTTTTCTATCAAAGTCTTGGTTTAACTATTGGAAAATTGCCTACTAATTGTTAGCTTCATTTCCAACATCATACATTTGATTTTGATGGTTAATTTGCAGCTATCCTAACTTATTTACTACACACACACACACACACATTTCCATACGGCTGAATTTTTTGGACAACAAGGTTTATTGTTGATTTTGCATTGATTTTGAGGGTTTAATCTTCATAAATTGTCTTGTTTTGGGAAGGTCTAACATTGTTTTGTAGGTACACTACCTTGGAAACCATTTACCAACTCATAATCTTCTTTCTCAAGCCTCTTTCCCATATTTTACCATGACCTATAGGGGCATTCTCTGATCACTTTTCATCTTCCATCACAATCCCCATAAGGTCACCTAGGAAGCCTCCCTTGTGTTGGATTTATCCTTCACTAAAATGAGGGGGACATCTATTGAGGTGACAATGGTAAGTTTTTCTAGTTGTGTCACACACTTGTGGCTTGGGTTGGGATTTACCCAAACGACAAACTGTGCGATAACACATGTAAAATGTCATATGTGCACAACATGTTTAAATGTATAAAGCCTCCTCCTAGTTGATTTATTTTGTGGGTACATTCAATTTATTACTTGACATAGAGGGACTTCATCATTATCAACACCTACTGCACTTTTTACATCATTTTCTCCATGAACACCTTTAAATGGAAGACAAACAAGAAATTGAAAATGAGCAAGTTGATATAAAAGTTAATATCATTTTCAATCTGAATCATCAATTTACAGTTCAAGATAAATAAATATTATACTTACCTTCACTATGACATGCTCTATAGGTTGTAGTTTCATCCACTTTCTCACCACCATCATCCTTAGTTTCTATAGCATCTATAGTAGGAAATATCTATAAATGAAACAAACTTAGTAAAGTTTAATAGAGGTCAAATTCAACATTATAGATGTAGCGTCCTATTTATCCCTCATCATACAATTTGTAAACTAATTCTCAATCCATGATCATCAACATGTTCAAGACTATCATCATCATTGCCACTGTCACTATTACTCTCATAATATCTTTCTAGGTTGGTTTAATCATCAACCACACCTTCCATGCAATAACAAGTAGATATTTAACATTAAAAAGCAATCTATCCATTTATAAAGACATTATGTATCATACTTGTTAAATATTTAATCATATAGAGAGTGGTTAGCTAATGTACCTTGATGGTCACTCTAACTCAAGAAGCACTATCATTTTTGCATCTCACATCAATGATGGCCTTATATCCTTCCTTGGAAACAACTTTTAGTCCTTCCTCTATATGCATTTCATTGTAATATCAAAACTTCTCGGTTGTTAACATTGGAAAACATAACACAATTAATGGTGGTGTAGAGTAACATAAGAAATGAATAGTTCATAAATGAAATCATCTAATATTGAATTTATACATATCTATTTTTTACTTTTATGTACCCTCCTACGTTGAGATTATGGTATATGAATTTACTTTTGCTTTGGTTTCCTTTTTTGTGTCCTTTAACCTTTCAAAAGGTTCATATATTCATCCATAATAATGCTAGAACAATTCAAAGTGCAATATTTTTACACAAACTAAGTTTTTGGGCTTTATTCTGAAGCCTTTTTTCTCTCCTTGTAGAAACTTTTAGGGAATCCCACTCTTGTTTTGAGATTAATGTAGGACACTCACAATGAGGGTGTGAGGCTAGTTTTATACTAAGAGTTTTCACACCTCATGCATATGTCGTTTGATGATTGAATCAACCACCCTTTCATTGAATATCGATCCATACAATAAGGTGTAGTATAAGTCCAAAGTAAAATACTTAATCACTTAACAAGTAAAGTAATTAATTTATTACTTAGTAGGAAGTTGTCTTTCCTTCAACAAGGCTCCATCAATTTGCAGTTGTAGCTCTATGGGAATTCTCCCCATGCTATGAACAACCTTGAATGGAGAAGATGAGCAGATGATATCGAGAGTGGAAAGGTGAGTGTGACGATATGGAAGGGGGTTGTGTATAGGTGTTTCATGAGATGGAGAGGGTTTGTGTGGCGAGCCATTTTGATATGGATATTGAGTATGAAACATGTGTTGTGATGGTGTTCTAGGAGATGGAATATTGATGGGTTGATCAACTACCAGTGAGAGATTACTAAGACCAATTATCAATACTCAAAACAAAGAAAATGTTGTCATTATTTTTTGAAACTAAATTGGTAATGGTGAATTTAGTAATCCTAAAATAAGTCAATTCATCAATTTTAACTGCATGCGACATATAATTCCATTGGTCCAAGAAACTT
>JASDQU010104516.1:102818-112954 GCA_032191745.1 Picea mariana
GATCCCTAGGCCCCCTAAAATATTTTTTCCAAAGTGTCAGTTTGCTCCAAGTTGGTTTTCCGGTGACCATCGTCCAGAGCAACTTTTCCCCCAAGGCCAGGTTTTGAGCTTGGGTTTTTTTGAAGTTAAGGCCGCCTTCCAAGAGAGGTTTTGAGGTTTTTTCCCAATTTATCAGATGCACTTTCCTTCTTGTCTGTTTTCCTCCTTCCCACAAGAAGCGTCTTTGGAGTGCCTCGATTTTTTGAATTGTAGTGGCAGGGGCTAAGAGCAACGAGCTCTGATAGATGGGAATGATGGCCAACACTGCTTTAATTAGGACAACTTTCCCTGCTAGATTTATCCAGTTCGCCCCCCAGGAGGAAATTTTATTTTTTAGATTGTCTATCAGATGGTTCCAGTGTGAGGCTCTTGGGGCATATTTGAATATAGGAATTCCCAGGTATTTGAATGCCTCTCAGTTGGTATGCCCTTCCATCCCCAGGACTCTTGTAATTCCCATCATTTCATTTGGCGTAATATTCCATCCATAAATTTTTCTTTTGGTCTGGCTTATTTCACTTCTTGAGACTGCAGCGTAAGCTTCCAACTCTTCTTTAAACTTCTTTACTATTATAGGGCTTGCACCTCCCAACAGCAGAGTATCGTCCGCAAATTGTGCATGATTTATGTCTTTCACCCCTTGCGCGATTCTTAATCCCTGAAGGTTATTTTGAACTTGGGAATTTTCCAGTTGATAGCTTAGGACTGAAGTTTGGATTGCATAGAGTAGGGGCGAAAGGGGGCACCCTTGCCTTAAGCCCCTGGTGGCTTGGAAGAACTTTGTTACTTTTCCATTCACCATAGGGGCTATCCATGGTGATCCAATACAAGCTTTTATCCATTTAACAAAAGATGGATCAAAACCAAACTTTCTCATTACTTCAAATAAAAAGCTGTGTCTAACTCTATCAAAGGCATTGGCGAGATCTAGTTTAATTATCATACCTTTGTCTTTCCTCCGGACACTTGAATGTAGGGCCTCTTGAACAAGTATGATGTTCTCTGCAATATGCCTACCTTTGATGAAGCCTCCTTGGTTTTCTGGGACGATAAGAGGGAGGATTGATTTGAGTCTGTTGGCTATAATTTTGGTGAGGATTTTGTAGCTTGTGTTGCAAAGGGAGATTGGCTTGAAGCGATTGAAGGTGACTGCTCCTTTCTCTTTCGGGATAAGCGCGAGGAAGGGCGAATTGGTGCTCCCGCCAAGCTTGCTTCTCCTTTGTGATTTCCTGATCATCTTGGTGAGATCCGTTTTTATTATTTCCTAGCACTGTTGATAGAATCTGGTAGTGAAACCATCCGGGCCTGGGGCCTTATCTGGGTTCATTTGGTCCAGAGCCTCCTTTATTTCCTGCTGCGATACTTCCTTAGTCAGCTTGATGTTGACGTCCTCCTTGATGTGACCTGGAATAATGGAGAGAGGGTACATCTGAGGGTCTATGACCGTCCCTTGCGGTTCTGAATAGAGTGTTTCAAAGGCTTCGAAGGCTTCTTGTTTTATACCTCCTGGATCTGAGATTATTTCATTTTGAACCTGAATTTCTGTCACTGCTTTATAGTGCTTTCTTGCCTCTGCCTGCTTGTGGAAGTAACTTGTATTTTTATCACCTTCTTTTAGCCAAAGGCTTCTGGATTTTTGCCTCCAGTAGCTTTCTTCCTCTCTGCAGGATCTGTGTCATTGTCTTTGAAGGCGGTCCTCTTGTTGCAGGCCCTCTTGCGTGATCTCTTTGCTTTCCATTTCCAGCTGAAGGTTCTCGAGTTGCTTTTGGGATTCTATGCGAGAGGTGACTAGGTTTGCTTGGCCCTTTGCCCAAGATTTTAGAGCTGTCTTTAGCCTTCTTAGTTTCTCTTCCCAGACATAAAAAGTTGAGCCCTTAACAATGCAAGTCCAAGTTTTGGAAACAAGAGGGAGAAAGTCTTTGTCTTGTATCCAAGTCGGGTTAAATCTGAAGGGGATGGGTCCTTTGACTTGGTCGGTTTTGATTTCTAAGCGGATGGGCTTGTGATCTGAGACACTATGGGGAAGGATCTCTGCGGCGGCTATGAGCCCCAGTAAAAGGAAGGAGCTTTGGATAAGGAATCTATCTAGCCTGGCAACAATGTGCCTAGGACCTATCCTTTTATTCGTCCACGTGTAGAGTCATTTGGAAGGTTTGATGTCTACTAGGTCCCAGGCTGAGATTATATCTTCCACCCATTCTCTAGCTGGGTCTCTCACGATGGTTCCCCCTCTTTTTCCTCCTGAGACAGGGTTACATTTAAATCCCCACCTAAAATGATATTGTCAAGTTCATTTTGTTGTAAAAAGTCTTTTAGGGTTTCCCAGCAGTGTTTTTTTTCCTCTATATGTTGCGGTACATAGATATTGAAGAGGCTTACCAGATAACCTGAATATTTGTGGAGGAGTTTGGTGTGAATCCAGTGCATGCATGTGTCTGAGCTGATCAGATCTATTTTGGTGGTGTTCCACAGAGTGCAGATCCCTTTTGAGGCGCCTCTAGCGTTTTCGGCTATTCCTTGGTTGTTTCTCCAAACATTCAATGAAGCTTTCAGGGAGTCTTGCTGACTCATCTTGGTCTCCTGAAGGAGTAGGACATCTGCTTTCGAAGCTTTGATTATATCCTTGAGTGCTTCCTCTTTCCTTTTGCTACCAAAACCCCTACAATTCCAGGAGGTTAGATTCATCAGTTACCTTGGGGGGAGGAGTGGCCTCCCTGGGAGGCTTTGGATTGCTTTGTAGTGTGTCGAACACTGATCAGCTGCTTGATAGTTGGTTGTGAACCTTTTAGGACGTCTTTGTAGGTTTCCTGGTCTCTTTCTGCTTTTTTAGTTTTCCTGCCTCTTCCCGTTTTATTTGGGGTGGCCCAAGCTTCGCTTGCGCCTTCTGAGTCGCTACCTGTTGAGATCTCCCCTTCCTCTATGCCTTGACTTGCTTCCATCCTTTGGGGGGATTTTTTTTGCTACTCTTCTTCTGTTATTAATTGATTTCCTTTGTCTTCAGGGGTCTAGTTTCCTCTTGTTTCTTCCTCTTGGGCATCTTTACTTGGTTCTGCTTCCTCATCGCTAGTTTCCCTAGCCAAGATACTGAAGTTGTTCTCCTTCTCTTTGTTTCTTAAGTTTTTGGCTTGCGTTGGGGCTATCTTTTTGCTTCTTGGTCCTTTTGTTTTGGTTCTCCCTTTCCGAGCCTGTTGCCAGCCTTCATCCCCTGCTTTCTCTATATTGGGGATTTTTGGGCAGTTCCTTTGGAAATGGCCGTATTCATGACAACCTCTACATTTGAATGAAAGTTGTTCGTAATCAAGATTTTGGAAGTGATGCCAATCCCCAAATTTTAGTTTTATCGCTTCCGGTAGACCTACCTCCAGATCAACTTCCACACATATCCTTGCGCAGGAGTACTGGTCTTTTGGGTCAGCTCAGTCGATGTGACCAATCCATTTCCGATTGCTTGAAGCGAGGAGGGATTCCAGCAGTGTATTGGTAAATTCGGGAGTCTAACCCAGACGGGGACGTCTTTGGGCACTTCTGAGGCGGGATCAAAGCTTGGGATCCATCGATTCAAATAGAGCCCTTGGGTGCCCATGAAGTACAGTCCATTTCTAAAGATTAAATCTCTGTCCTCCTGGGAGATGAATTCGAAGATAAAATACCCTCTCCCAACCGCATAACACGTTACATTGTTTGTGATCAGGGGCCTCCAGTTCCTTTGGATCCAGTTGTCTGTGGATCTGTCTGAGGGCCAGAGTCCCATGAACTGACCTACTAGTCCTCGTTCTGAGAGGGAGAGTGCGACCTTCATAGGATGATCGGGGGGAAGATCAATCTCCAGGACGACGTCTAGTCTCTTTACGAAACTTGGGGGGTCTGAAGGGGGAAGCTTCTTGCTGCAGGTTGTGACGAGCTTTCGGAAGGAGGAGGTCAGAGAGGGAGGGGGCGATGGCTCCCCTCCTCCCTGAGCATCCATGGTGGTGGCTAAAATTGAACCCTAGTCTCAGATCTTCGAGGTCGCGCCAGATCACGTTTTTTCCTAAACTAGTCTCGTCTATAAATTTTCCCAGAAAAAATGCATGAATGAATTCTATACTATTGCACTACATTTATGAATGGATTTTGGGCCATAATTGCACCTTTATGGTGGATTTTGTTTTTATAATAGTAAAGTATTCAATCCTATTTTGTTATAGAATTGGATTTATTGTGCATTTATGAGCATTTAAGGAGCAATGCTCTATGAGAATGGTGACCTGATTTCTTGCTTCACCGTAGCATCGATCATCTAGATTTATTCTACACCAATTTCATAAACTCGTATGATAACTAGGGAAGAGCTCAAGAAACTAGGGAACAAAGGTCTCATGCAATATTAGTGTGCCTACCAACTAACATGCACAAAAATCCAATAATATATAGCTTGAATAATTACTATTGTTAATCAATTACTAGTTAGCTTGGTTATCACTACCACTTTCCAAAATACACTATTTAGCATTGAGATTCTTGTGTTTCCATGCATATTTTAAATTAATTATCTAGGCTACTTATCAATGGGATTCTTAAACCTACCAACTATTATGCACAAGAATACATGACCAAAGCTCCACTAATGCTATGGCTAATAGGTGACCATTTGTCGTAGCCTTACACTATAAGCCGAAATCCCACCGTGGAGCTATGTTCTTGAGACCTCAACAAAGGAGAGCTTGGTGTTGTGAATTCAATTTTCTCCTTGTAAATAATGAATGCAACAAGATTTCTAACAGTGCAATGCAAAATTTTTCTAAGGAGACTTAATGTGGTTTGTTTTCCTAATGAAGCTAATCTCTCTGTGGCTACATTTTGAGGTGGCTCTATATTACTCTTTTTTAATAATTTGCTAGAAAATGTACCATGTAATATTATAATATTATATTTATGCCTTTTGATGTTATATTTTTATATTTTTCTCATAAACTCTTTTCCATCACTATTGGCACAAGAACCTCTTAATGTATACAAAAATATCTTATAGATTAGTGGTCAAATTTAAATCTATTATAAGCATATTAATGAACTCCATCATAGGCACAATAATCTAATGGTAGTTAGTTTTGATAATCACAACCATTGATCCAATATTAGCTCGCATATATTATTATTTTCTATGCAATATTTATTAATGTGGAATGAATTCCCACATAGGGATATTCCATTAAAATACGTGTGTAATAACTCACATGGGTAAAAACCAGAGGTAGGAGTGGACAAACAGGACATGATACCAAAACCATAAACAATGTTACTATTAGATTTAAGCATGATGCAATCACATCAAATTGAATCTTTACACCAAATTATGGTTGACTTTGGTTGAGTTTGGTGACTTTTGTTACCTTTCATTGAATAAAACATCTCTACATATATTAATGTTATGCATGTGTATTTTCAATATTCATGTCAAATTATGCATATGTTTTATTCCATGAATTTTATGTACTTGCCTTAGTAGTGTACTCTTGTAATAGATCCAGAGATCATATGGCTTCCAGCGGAGAGTGACTATCATATGATGGCACTAGATGCAAGGAAATGAACAAGGAAAGTCATATAAGAAAATGTAACGATACATTGATCAATGAGATAGTAGCAACAAGCCCGAAGTGGGTTGTAATCACATATTTTATGGTTGTTATATAATATTGAAAAAAATGTTTTATTTTATGAAGAGTTGCATTTATCATTCTAATAGTTACTTACTATATTCTATTTTTTTGTTGCAAAAAAACTTGTTAAAGAAAAAATTAAGCATTGTTAAAGAGTAAAATAATAATAAAAAGTCTCAGATGCAATAGAGATGCAGTAGATCTGAGCATGTTAGCCATGGTAGGATTTATCTTGCATTTTCAATGAAATTTAGAGTGTAATTGAATACAATATACCATGTTTTTCATGGTACTTATTCATTCTATGACATGCATATTAATGTTTGAGAACAAGGCATAGAAATGGTGATGAATAGAGATGACTAATGATGACGAGAGTGATTTGGAAGGTACTGGCAACTTTTTAACCTATATGTTTTTATTAGATATTTAACAATTAACAATTTTTATTTTATTGAACTCATGTTATTTTATTATATTTTACAAAGTGAAAATGATGAGGGTTCTGAAGATGAGGAGGGCATTGACAAAACTTCAATCAACTTCTGCTGTCAAATCTATTTAATTTCCCTATATGCAGATTTTTTTTTATGTTATGTTGTATACAAAGTTATCATTTTCTTGGGGTGACAGTGTAACACTTATATACGCGTAGTTCCATCAATTTATGTTATCAAATTCATTTCATTTCATTATATGTGTATATATATTGTCATGCTATGTTGTAGTCATGATTATGTGTTTATATATAATTGATTTTTGCTCATGATTTTTGTGTTATAAAATAAACTTATACTAATAATCAATCTCATTAATATTTAAATATAATAATAATAATAATTAATGATCAAATTAATAATAAAAATAAAATTAATTAATTAAAATAATTATTTAATAATAATAATAATTAAATTGATAAAAATAATTAAATCATTAATAATATTTATGTTACAATTTTGACACTAAAACAATGAAATTTCTATATCATTTCGATGCAAAATGTATCTACTATGATGCTTAAAAAAACGCTAACATTCAATACAAAAGGAATACTAACGACATAGACCTAACATTAACATGATGTATGAGTGATGTATTACAATATTAATACAATGAAAAAATGAATAATAACAATGCATGTGTGACACTGACATGACACGCTAGTGATGTAAAATGACTCTAATAACACACATATGATGCAAAATGGCTAAAAAGTTATGTATTTCCACGTTATTATGAAGACAGTTCGACTCACATACAATGGAAAAATGATGCCCCGTGTGAAATTTTGACGCCCATATCGACACAAATACAATACAAGGAACATATAGATGATGCAAATTTGATGCAAAAATGACTATTGTAATAATATTCGACACGGTATGATGTGCACTAATGTAAAGCATAGAAAAATTTCCGCGTTGTATTCTTCATCACTAAGACAATGCCTTCTAAGCACATGCTAAAAAGATGTCAAGGGGTTTACTTAAAGTTGATGCAAAGATGACACAAATAATGACACCCTTTGTAGCATCATGTTTTGTGTCATACACATTTGAATTTGTTTTCCAAATAAAACACACCAGGTGACAATGCTACAAACCCATATTGTAGTAGTGTATATTGTTTCATTGATAATAAAAAAACTTTTGACATTATGCCTGGAGCTATGTTATGGAAAATACTGAGAGAAATTGGTATCCCTCACGAGCTCCATACTATCATCATTAGGCTCTACAAAATTGTTATTACTAAAATGAAGTGTAATAATGAGTGTTCAATGGAGATTAATTGTAGTATTGGTTATTCTCCCATCACTTTTTGCATTTATAAATGTTTATAAGATGAGGGATGAATTATTATTAACATAGATGGAGTCATTTTTTTCTTTCTCTTATATGCTAGTGATATTTTTATCCTTGCTAAAAATATTAAATATCTTCACAATAAACTTGTAGTTCTTCGACAATTATACAAAAAATACGAACTAACAATTAATATCATTAATACCAAGATTGGGATTATTAAATGTAAGAAAATAATTTATCATTTGATTGTATATGTTGATAAAACCCTTGAAAATGTATAATCTTAGAAGTACTTAGGTGTTGATTTGAAGTAACATTTGAACATAGGCACACTGTTGATAAGAAAATCATTGGTGATTGGAAAACTTCTTATGATATGGAAAATAAATTTATAAATGTTGAGCTATGGAATTGGACAAGAAAAAATTTATTTTCAACACTTTAGGTATCCCATTGTTCTTTATCACTGTGGATTTTGGGCCCACACATCCCTCATGAGATTAAGAATGACATTGAGCAAAACAAAAAACTTCATAAACTATAATCTTAAAAACTAATTGAAACACTCATTTCCTCATTCTCTTAATTGAATTTGGATGTGCTTTCATGGAGTCTAAAGCATTGATCATATATTTATATTACAAACATAAATTAGTAAAGTCGATCAAAGATAGGCTCCTTGTTATTGTTTCTAGTATGAGTATTGGCCACCACATGCTTAAAATAAGTTGAGATGGGGATTCAAAGGCTTGGCTTAACTATTAAAACATAAAATAAGACAAGCAAATTAATAATATCGACAATATTAAATCTTACATCATTATGAAGTTTAAAGATAAGATAAGAAGAAACAATGATATCATTGTTAAAAGGAATTTGAAACACTACAAAGATTTTATAAATATTAATTTCACTGATGAACACTATTTTTCCGACATTATAAGTTTAAACAACAAAATGAGTATTGTCAAAATTATTATCAATGCTCATGGCCTCCATAGTCAAATTGGTCACTTGACTAACCCAAAACACCTTAGGATGAGCAACTTTGTAAGATACCAAAAAGGTTGAGGATGAACATCGTTTCTTTTAAACTTGCTCCAACTTAAAGGTATTTGGAAAATAAAGTGAATTAGCGTAAACATTTTTCAAAACAATTATTATGATCTCCATGGTGAAATTGGTCATTGGACTAACCCAAAAATACCTTAGGATGGGTGAATCTATAAAATTTGTGATACAAAAGAGGTTAAAGATGACCAACAATTTCACTTAAGTTTCCTTACCCTTAATACGATAAGACATAACTTTATCAAATTTAATAACTTAATTACTCTTCAAGACCTTCTCACTTACAAAAATATAATGACCTTGGTACTTTCATTTTGACCATGTTCGAGTATAGAAATGATATTAGAAAAAATAATTAGTTTAATTCCCATTATTTCTCTAATTACACTAAAGGTGTTTATAAGGGGAGGTTCCTTCATAGCCCTTCATCGTCTGTCCAAACCTTATTAGAACTTGCCATATGTTCATCTATTTATGAGCGGTTGACCAATATTTTCTCTCTACGTGGTTTCTCCTTCACCAAATTTGCTCCAAACTGTGTGAATTTTTAAGACTGCGGCTTCCATGTTTTTCTTCAACCTCGTCCACGTTAATAATCATCAATTCAATGATATAAACCATCAAATTACATATAATTTATAGGAAAAAAATTTATACAAGCAAATTTTCATCAAAATCACCAAGTCAACGACATAAACCCTCTAACTACATGAAATTTAAAGATTAAGAACCGCTAAAAAGTCAATTTCATCAAATTTAAATTCAAAATCACAATCTAACAAAAAGAAACATTTATGTGAATTGCCTAATGATTTGATTGATTTGATTAAAGATATCTCAACATGGTTGGCAATGGAATATGTTTGTAGATTGTGCAGTGTGTCCAAAAAATGGAACAAGTTGTTTTGGTCAACCAAAATTATTACTACATAAAGGGCTGAGGGCGCCTCCTAACAAAAATCCATTATTGTTGCTAGGTGTTGTGGACTATTGTAGGGATTGTTATGTCCTGTACACAGTTGGAAGAGCTCAAGTTTGTCTTTAATTGTAAATTAAAATCAAAATTTTCATATCATTGTTGTTATATAAAAAAAATTAAAATCAAAATTCTCCTATCATTGTTGTTATATAAAAATAAAATTGAATGAATTTTATGGTAAAAGAGGATGTGAGAAATCGTCATCATCATCATCATCATCATCATCATCATCAAAAAAAAGATTTTATATCTATAATATTAAAAAAAAAATCAATTTTAAAATTTTAAAATTTTAAATATGATCTAACTAATTTTTTTTCAAACCAATCAACATTATAAGTCCTTTCAACTTATTAAAAACTCTATAATGAATTTTCTCTACCTTCATCCAATCATCACATACAAGTTTTTATAATTCTAACATAAAATAAAAATAAGTTTTTTTTCATTCTCTTCCATTCTAATATATCTTGAAAATTAATTATATTAAGATGAAAATATTAATAATATATGATTACATTATTTTTTGTTTTAATATATTTTCATTTAATCTTATTAAAGACACTTTTTCAGAATCTTTTAATAATAGTATAAATTTAA
>JASDQU010104516.1:115183-188393 GCA_032191745.1 Picea mariana
TCTTGTACGTACCATGTTTACATAATTCCTGTACATATCTTGCATATCTATCTCTTAGAATATAAGAGGTTCAAAGAGAAACTACACCTATGGAAGATCAACAAAATAAGGACTTGCTATCACAATGACTACAAGTCAGGCAATACACATGAAAGGATGAAGTACATCAACAACTCCTGGTAACAATTCATGTGGAAGATATTACATAAGTAACAGCTGTAAGATAAGCCGAAATCAAAATCAATCTTGAAAGAAACCTAGAAGAAGTAAAGACAGAAAGAAGTCAGCAATCAAGAGGAAATTGGAAAAAGATTTGTGACACTTTGCAGAAGACAATAAGGATGCAAACAAAAGCATGGAATCTCCTAGATGGAGGGAGCCGATTATATATTTCCAAAAGAAGAGCATTCATTCATGCATGAAGCAAGGATTAGGAGGGAGATAATCCTAAATAATATGATCCACTAAAGATGATGAAGTATCTATCCATGGTAGCAACCATGAAAAGCAACACGTGTTCAAAGTGACTTTAGTTGAAGTCTTCTTCGAAAATAATCCTTAAAGTATCCCTGGTTGTCCATCCACATCCATGATCCTATGATGAAAGAAAGAAGTTGGAATCTTCAGGGCATGGAATCTATAGAAAACTCCATGGACCTAAGAGCTAAAGAAAAACATGAGGAAGAACATGAAGATTACAAGAGAGAAGGAAAATCCAGAACAACCAGTCATTGTATCAAGAATCACAAGACTACCAGCCTGATCCAAACTCTCTAAAAGAAATCAAGCCGAGGAATTGATGAAGAACAATGTATGGAAGACTTATGAATGTAAGCATTGCAATATCTAGAACTAGAGGTTCTCCCAGATGGAGGGAAAAAACTATGATGATTGCTTGTTCCAGTAAACCAGACATACCCTACATGAGCCATTATATCGTCGGCAATATCCATGGGTTTGAGTTTACATTAGATGAATGCAAAGACTATTCTCCAGAATAATTGAACAAAGAGTGTATGAAGAGAAACCTCAAGGCTTTAAGGTATACCAGGAAGAGACTCTTGTATGCAGATGAAAGAAGACAACTTGGTAAAGAACCTCCAATGCATAACATAAGCGTGGTGAAAAACTTTCTATAACAAGAGATATTGTGTTAGAATGGTTACTCAGAAGCTCATAATGATGGATTTCTAATCCATGACAAACTCTCATGATGGAAAAAGAAGTACCACTTGGATACGTTCCAATTTGACCCTTGCCACGATGTTATGAGCTAGTAGGAAACAAAAGATGAATCCAACAATGATATACTATATTGATCAGAGCTATATGAAGCCTTCAGAGAAAACCAGTATTCCAGAAAGACCGAAGTACATTTGAAATCAAGCATTACATTCTTTGTGATGAAGTCCAGAAAAGAGAAGTGGTTCTCTAATATATATACCTCTACAAATGAGCAGATAAGCATATATTTTTGTAAGGCCTCTGTCCAAGATGAAAGAGTTTGCGTACTCAAGCTAGAGCTTGTGGAGACGACTTCCTTACTGAAAAAAGAAGAGATGACTCCCAAGTTGGGAGGAAGCACTGATGTGTTATTGATTTATGGACAATCATTCTTCAAGTTCGAAAAATGGTTCAGGATGAGCAGTTCCTTTCCAGTTTGAAAAGTGGTTTGAGATTTCTGACGGGCATGCATTTTCTAGTTCAGAAAATAGTCAAGATCGAACGATCATTTTCGAAATGAAAATGGTTCGATGGATTGATGATGTACCATAGACAACGATTCCCCTTGTGGCCAGTGTGAGGGCATGGCATAGGACAGTCTCTCTTCTTGACGGTCACTCTCAATAGTGGTCAAGAAGACTGGTCCCCCTCGACGGACAATCATTCTTTCGAAGTTCACAGTTGTGAGCAGTTTCGAAGAATGGTCCGTTTTGGAGGTTGGTGCAGAACATTCATTTCTTTAGGAAATGGTCCGGACAGTCATTCCATAGGGAAGATTCATTCTCTCCAGGTTGCACTTTGTTTAGTGCCGGAGGAATGGCCTAGATAAGTGAATGGGCCAGGTTCAACAATCAGGGACATGCATTCCCTAGAGGAGACTCATTCTCTCTAGTTTGTACTTTGTTTAGTGCCAGANGAGGGTAGATTCTCTTCCAGATCTCACAGATACGAGTGGAAGAATGGCCCAGATGATTCATTTTATATCATAACAATGTTTTTTGTGTAGGTTGATATCGGATGATATGATTGCTATGAAGACTGTATGTCTCGAGACAACATATGTATGCTACTATGGTGGATGTGTTCCACTGATTGTGACTATATGTCACTGATCAAGTATCTGTGTGATACTTGCTGTGGTAGTGTACCATTAGATTGTAGTTGTGTACTACTATGGATAGACACAGTTGTGTTCTATTGAATGACATTGTTCTGATTGCCTTGAAGAATATCAGTAGTGTTGGAAATGATTATCAGCTAGATGGATGATCAATGGACAGAGATTCCCCAGACGGAAAATGGTCCAGGAAATTTATTATTCTAGGACATATGTCCGGATTAGAAGAATGGTTCTTGTGTCACTCTATGGATTGAGTGACTTATCCAACATAATGTCTGNGGTGTTCATGATCTAATCATGAGATAATCTATACGACTATGTTGATGCTACCGGGTGAATGGTATGTTTGTGCTCAAGACCATTACCTTCAATACCTCCCTAGATAGGAGGGAGTGTTGATATTATAGTTGCGGGAGGTATTTACCTCCATGTGTAAATCTGACGAGAATAGAATATTCCAGGAAGCAAGAAGAAACCCTAATTAATTGGTTAATAACCCTAGAAGACAAGTTGGCTCAAGATAATGACTTGTATTAGGTTATTAGCCTCCAAGAGAAGAACTCGACTAAAGGAAATGTTATATACTAAATAATTAGTACCCAAAATGAGATTTCGGCCCAGGCAGTCTACTAGAAATAGTATAAATACAAGAGGTCAGTCTTCATTCTGGCCAGTATTCTTAGAACTAAAGAAGCAACAGTTGTGCGCACTATAGTTGGCCAGTTTGTGCGCAAGTTTGGAGGAGAGTTGTTGTTGTAACTGCTACAACTAGCAGATTTCGGTTTTGGCTTGGACTATCTCTTAGTTATGGTTTGGAATCTCTTATAAGCTCTTGTTACTCTTGCTTGGTGTGCTATCCTTGGAGAAAGGGTGCGCCACCTTTGTTTGGCTATCTAGCCTAGGGTTTGCTTCGGTAATGATTCTCTGTCAAGGTTAATGTGCTCAAGGGTAGCTTCGGCCTATGGTTGGGTGACAATATTGCTATATTGTCTATGGTTAAATGAGCACATCCACTAATTTCTAATAGTATGAACCTTCCAGATGCTTCACCCAGGGATCACCCAAGAAAGCAGTGAACGCTTATCTTTGAGTAAAGGGGGACCCGTAATATAATAAAGAATGCTTAAAGGGTTAGTTTAAGGATGAGAGGTCTCATCACGATCCGACCTATCACATCCATGAATATATAGTGGTATGACATTGTCATCACCTAGTCACCAAACCAGGGTAATGGCTCTCAGTTGCATAGCCGAGAGAAAGGGGGTCTCATCACGAGCCAAACTTCTCAATTTCACTAGTTGTTTGTGGGTGACATTTCCATGATATGGTCACCACGCGAGGGTAGTGACCTTCAACCTTTCCTTAAAAAATATGAAAGAATAAAAGAATGGCAAATAATGGGCTTAGAAAAAGTGCATTGTGAACGAAGGTACCACACACCCTCTACAAAGGCACCCATGAATGAGACACTACGACCCCGTTGTATGTCATGAGCCCTATGCCCATTGAGTCTTGACCCCAACCACTTCACCCACTTTACATGGCTTATAAAGGGATCTCTTGGAAAATCTTCTTGACCTAGGGAAAGATCTACCCAATAGGACACCTCATCAACCCTCTCATATTAAAGCTTGACAAGTCTCATAGTGTCTTTGAGAAATTAATTGTTTGATATAGTGATCTTTGATGCACATGAATAGGTGGCTCATTTATTGATTGGATTCACTCATCATGATGTTATGACTTGATATTCTTGGAGGGCGTTCTCATTTGTCTTTAAAGGACCTAGTTGGTGGACAATTTTGGGAGAACACGCCTAGCTTGGGTTTCCATGGGGCTACAAGACACAGGTTGGATGCCAAGGGTCCACATGCTGGATCACATAGATGAAATATTGAAGACCTAGAAGATGATGTGGAAGACCTAGCCCAACCTTCACATGCCAAATGATTTTCCCCGGAGGGGAAAAACATCTCCTTTTTTAGCGTTACGTCATATTTTAGGGCTAGGGTTTGGTGGTGGTGTTGCCACTCTTTGACACATGGAAGTTTTGAGGAGGATGAGGCCATGGCCATGAGGATATTGCATAGATGCTTGACTTGTGGCCTTTGGAGGCCTACCATAGCTTCTCCAACACCAACAACTTATCCCAAGTGGAAAAACATGCCCTAAAGGGGTGACATCCATGTAAAATTAGGGTTTTATTTGTGCAAAAGTGAAATTTGAAATGAATTATTTAATATTACTTTGTTAAAGGGGGAAAGATTAGGGTTGTTGACCCCTAGTATTGTGGTTTGCCCCTTAATATGTGGACAAGTCACCTTGGTGACATCTTGTATAAATAAGAGATCATAAGATCTCATTTGGACACAAATCTCCCTCTTGAGAGAAGACTTGATCTGAAATTTTCACTACACTTGGTTTCTTTTGTCTCTTGTGCACTTGTTTATGACTATCTTGATGAATGGTTGATGGAGGAGTGAGGCGCTAGCCTTGGATGAATGGTTTCTATCTTTTATGGTGGATTGTCTTAGCATCTTTCTTGATTTTGGTATGGTCTTTTACTCTTATGATATCATTATTTCAAGTCAAGAATTGTTGTTCTAGAAGCTAAGCGGGAAGTAAGAGTATTTACACCCCCACTCTAGTCTCCATCATTTATTGCTTGAAGTTCATTGATGTTGCAAGGGTTTGTTTGAGGAAGTAAGAGGATTTACACCCCTCATTCTCAAACCCTAACTAGAGATACTTTCCTTGGGAAGTAAGAGGATTTATACCCCCAAGGAAGTAGCATCTCTAGTTCATTTACTTGATTCCATTAACCCAATTTTTAAGGCACTAGTCATTTATTTTTTGCATTGGAGATATAAAATCATTACCTTGGGAAACATGAAATTTTGTCTTTTGAAAGATCTCTTGCTTGGAGTTGGTTTGACACATTCAGAGGATTCCTCCCCTACTAGGGCGCACCCTCTCTCCCACTACTTTAATTGATGTTACAAACTTTAACCTATAACCATTAAGGCTGCATAACCCTAGCTACTAACTTTATCTTAACTCCTAAACTAACCCTAGACTAGCTCTTAAATATTCCTCACTAACTCTACTAACCAAGATGCATCTTTTGGACTAATTGTTGGCATATTTTGATGGTGTAACTTGCTGATATAAGTGACTGAAATCTACAACCATAAGGCTGCAATTTTTGGTAGAAAATACATGTTACAACAACTTGCTTTATTTAGCCTCAAACTGCAATTTTTCAGTCATAATTGATGTTGGATCATGTTTTCATTGATGCCAATGGTTTTATTGATTGATGTCAAGTGATGATTGATTGACTGAGGCCAAAGGATGATGTTTCATTGGTATATGATGCATATGTTGTTTGATGTAAAGATGAACCTTTATTGTCTTATCATTGTTGACAAAGTGTACAAATGGATTAACTCCAAAGTTGTCCCCTTATGGTGAAATCCCTCAAGGGAAGACGCTTTACGGTTGAGTTATCCTAGAAGAATAGTTGGAGAACCCATGCTTGATTGGAGAATAATAAATTGAATATTAGTGAATTTGTTAGTGAAACTATCCTAGATGGATAGTGCTTGTCATACCATTTCTGGTGGTATGTGGAATGCCACATAACTCCTCATGGTTTGAGAGTTATGGAATTACGAAGTTGGAGGACCCTCATATGTTGGCTTGAAGCCCCAAAAGGTAAAAGAAATCAAAGTTCTTGAACAGAAGAAATCATTATTTAAATGATAAAGTAAAGTGACAAAGTCAAGAAGGAATATTTAAATAATAAAGTGAAGTGACAAAATCAAAGAGGATTATTTAAATGATAAAGTGAGGTGACAAAGTCAAGGAGGAATATTTAAATGATAAAGTAATGGATACATTTCTAATTATGGAAAGTGGTTAACCCTAAATGATGAAAATAGGTTAAGTAACCTGGAAATGGGATAAGTGACCTAGAAGATGAAGAGTATAAATAAGAGGCAAGGGTCTCTTGTGAAGTGTACATTTTTTGGGAGTAATCTCTTGTGTATCTTTGGTGAGAATCTTGTGTGGATCTCTTGAGCATGATTGAAGATCTATTCTGAGAGAGAGAGAGTATGGAGGATCTCATGAACGCATCAAAGTTTCAGCATGTCTAAGATATTGATGACAAAAGTTTTGGAGGTTCAAAAACCTTAGTTTCTAATGTGTACACGGGATACAATGAGCCAGGACGCGTATATACGGGGGCTGTATGAAGACAGGGCATGTACAATGGATGAAGTCATGGAAATTGGTGTTTGAGCTGATGACTGGCTATTGAAGACTGAAGTAGGTTCCAGATCTACATTCTATGGGCTTAGATATGCCACTGAGACTCTGGTATGGTTACATTGTTATCTTGATGGATACTATTGGTTACTGTGTGGTGAATTCCTAGGGCATTGTTGGTATGTGGTTATGATGTGGTTTGTGTTGGCTGATAGAGTGAGAAACACTCTTCTGATTCAATGCTGATATGATTGCTATAGTATGCTGATTGCTTATACATTTTTGAGTAGCATTAATATTGTATGGTTGAGAAGCATGAGTTAATTATTGGAGAGCTTGGATGTGTTGTGACTGGTCATGAGTCATACTAGACAGTGAGAGATAGAAGAGAATGATGAATTGGTTGCAGAGGATATGAGTTGATTTTGAAGATAAAACCCTAATTAACTCAGAAGGCATATGCAGGCTGTAATGCAGACTGACCGCGTACATATGCGGGTTGTAGTGAGCCAGAGTGCGTACATACGCGGGCTGTAGTGAGCCAAAGCGCGTACACACGTGGGCTGCACTACTGAAAGGTCTCGTACCTGTGACAGATTGATATCTGCGGAGGATTGTTGCCTCATCTCAGTTGGTGCTGAGGATGTAAGCCGAGTCTTGCATATAGAGTCTGTGCTCTTGTAGAGTTGTACTCTATTCAGTTGTTGCTGAAAAACCCCAAGGATTGAAGTCCGTAATAAAAAGAAAATTGTACATACATCTTGTGCTCCTTGTGGTGATGATTTGTTGATGATATATTGGTGATATATGTTGCTGATATATGCTCACATCTAACTGGTTATAAATGACAACAATGAGTAATGAATAAATGGTGCATGCTAACTAATGAGTTTTATGTAAGAGGGAAGTTTTTGAAAAAGAGCCCCACACTCATTCACCCCCCTCTAAGTGTGGTGAGTGTGTCCAACAATTGGTTTTAGAGCAGGCCTTCACTATAAGCCTTAACAAGCTTGAAGGAGATCTATAGACACACAAATGGATGATGAAGTCCCAATCCTTGATGAGTAAAACTATGCTACTTGGAAAATAGAGATGAGAGTACACTTGAAGGAAATGGGAGCGGATATTTGGAAGGCAGCCATTGGTGGATCAATTTCCTTGAAGAACAAGTCAAAGTTTGCAGCTCAAAGGGAAGGAAAGAAGAATGATGCATTGTCTCTCAATACCATTCTTAGTGGACTCTCAAGCCCTACCAAAGAGAGCATGGGACAATGCACTTCTGCCAAGGATCTATGGCTAAAACTAGAGGAGACATATCAAAACAAGAAAGAAGATGTTGAAGACCACTCCATCAAGATCATTAAAGGTAAAGAATCTCCAAAAACTCTTGAATGCATTATTTCTAAATGTGATCTTGAAAACACTTCAAATGAAGACAAAGAATCAAGTGATGATGTTAGCACAAATTAAGATCTTGAAGAAATTTCAAATGAAAGCAAAGAATCATGTGATGATGTTGGAAAAAAGGAAGATCTCGAAAGTATTTCAAATGAAAGTAAAGAATCTCCAAAGACTCTTGATTGCAATGATTCAAAATGTGATGATGTTGAATTTTTCTCTACAAGTGAAGAAGAAAATCTAGAAATAGTTTGTTTAGAGTTTGATGGTAGTTATCCCATGGAAAGAATAGAATAAGATCTATTAGAACTTCAAAAGAAAGTTGAAGATGGTTTATATGAATATAACAATGATCATTATTATATAGCCTATAGCTATCTTTCATATAGCACTAAGAAGTTTCTTAGGAGGAGTCGAAGGCACATCTTGAAATTAAAGGGAATGCTTAAAGAACAAGAAGAGAGTAATATGACTCAATTAGAAGAAAAGGAAGAAGAGATCACAAGACTAAAGAATGAAAAAGAATATATGAAGGTAGATGATGAGATTAGCAAAAGTTTTGAAATTATTGTCCATCTCAAGACCCAAATTGAAGAAGCCAAAAGGGTAGAGGAACTATTGAAGAGTCAAATTAATGAAAAGGAAGAGTCATGTCATAAGTTAGAAGCTGAAGTTGTTGATCTTAGAAAGAAAGTAGAGAAGTCAAACAAATTCTTGAATAGCTCACTAATCTTGAATGAAATCTTGGAAAGTCAAAGATCACCAAATGATAAATCAGGTCTTAGTTACAAGAAAGAAGCTACACATGCTGAAGCAAGCACCTCAAATAAGTATAAGGTAAAGGATGAAGAAAAGGTTGCAAGTCAACCATCTACAAAAGACAAGGAAAATTTCAAAAGAACTAAGCAAGAAAGACATCAAGAAGCTACCTTTACACCTCAAAGAAAATGGACACCAAAGCAAAGGTATGAAAGTATTTTTCATGGTCAATGTTATTCATGTAATGAATATGGTCAGAAAGCTTTGGAATGTAGATCTTATGAAAGGAGATATAATGGAAGATTTTATAAAAGGTGTTGGAGATGTGATCAAGTAGGACACATTGCTGTTCACTGTAACACCATGAGATGCTACAACTGTAGTGGATTTGGCCACAAATCCCAAGAGTGATGGAACACAAGAAGAAATTCCATGATAAGGACTTCACATAGCATGACTAGAAGAAGGAATGAAGCAAGAAAGGGAGAAAAAGATGGAAGCTCAAAGATCAAGTTTCCGAGAAGGAGGGTCACCTTCATAAATGGGTGAAGAAGACTGAGCAACCAGAGCAGAATGGAAGCCCCAAGGGAGGCTCAAGTGTGTCATCTACTGAAGCATACACGGGTGACAGTGGTAACAGTCACATACATACGTAGGCTGACCTTGAATAGGTCGCGTACAAACGCGAGATGTATGTGCAGGAAGCCACGTATATGTGGTAAGGCCTTGGGAAAAAGGAAATGCACATGGGTTGCAACTTGATGTGATGGTATAACACTCTGTTGTAGGGTCTGACATTATTTGTTGCAGGTTCTGACACTGTTTGCTACAGGTTTTCATGATTCTATATTGGATTATGTAAGGTGATGATAAAAATAATGAAAGGCCATCTTGGATGCATGACACTAACCCATGAGTATGGATTGAGGCATTTTATTTTGAAGAACAATGCTGGTTATGACAATGAAGTTATGGCACCTTGGTTATGTGATATATCTTGATGATGGTAGCTAGAGATGTCATTGATCTATTGAAGCATACTACTAGTACATGTGTTGTTGGATGCTTATTATTTGCTGTAGTGAATGGAGGATTGATGTTGATCTGTTGGTGTATATGGCTGGTACATATTTTTAGTTTCATTGATATATATTATGATGTATTGTTGGAAGCTTACTTGTTGGAAAACTTGATGCATGCATTTGACATATGGATGGGCTACATATTGGGACATGTAGTTGGTGAGTTGATAAGGTGATCATGTTGTACATCATTGATGAGTCATAGTTTGATCTATAGTTGATGTATGATTGGTACATTTCTAGTACATTGGCAGGGGCACCTACTAGCAGTATGATTGGCACATATTTTATGGAGGATTTGGCATAGATGTATGATGATTCATCATGTTGTGGTATTGGTGCATGGTTGATGTACTTGCTTGGAACAAGTGGTGATACATGTTATTGTACATGTTTGGTACACTTATAGATGGCATATGATTGATGATAGTACACCATTGGTATTACTTGATTAGAACAACAATTGGTATTTGTTTGAGATACATGGTTATGACACTTGGTTCATGATGGAGACATATCATGAGTGATATGACACTTGTTTGACATATTGGTAGATGCATATGGTTGACATATTGGTAGATGCACATGGTTGACATATTGGTAGATGCACATGGTTGACATATTGGTAGATGCACATGTTGGCATATGGTTGATACATTCCATTGATGAGATCTTATGGCACATTGTATGGTATTGATGTACATGGGTTTTGTGCATGATGGGCACACAATTGGAACATTATGTACTTGGGTGATGTTCTACTCATGATTCTCTATTTTATTGTTGACATATCTTTTGTTTCATGATGGTTGGTATGGCATGAGTTTGATGCATGAACAGGTCCAAGGATTGTCATATGGTAGCATATTGTTCATCTTGCAGAGAAGATATGGGGAGACATACCCATAGGGGGAGTCATTCTTCTTCCCATGGTTCTAGGAGGAGAAAAGAGCCCTATACTTGAAGAAAGAACACAAAGGCATTCAAAGAGGGGGAGCAGTCCTAGGGAGAGATAGTCACGAAATTCAGGTAGGGGGAGAAGCCCCAAGAAGAGTTTAGGAAGGGGGAGTAGCTCCAAGGAGAATTCAAGCAGGGGGAGCAGCCCCAAGAGGAGAATGACCCTTTGCCATTGATGTCAAAGGGGGAGAGATAGTCACATTGATGTGATTGATGATTATTGATGGGGAGAGATAGTCACGTTGACTATTGATGTAGAGCATGCCTTATCTACATGTTGACATAAATAATTTGTAATTGATGTTGACATCAATGTTGGTATTGCCATCAATGCCAAAGGGGGAGATTGTTGGATCATGTTGTCATTGATGCCAATGGTTTGATTGATTGATGTCAAGTGATGATTGATTGATTGAGGACAAAGGATGATGTTTCATTGGTATATGATGCATATGTTGTTTAATGTAAAGATGAACCTTTATTGTCTTATAATTGTTGACAAAGTGTACAAATAGATGAACTTCAAAGTGGTCCCCTTACGGTGAAATCCCTCACGGGAAGACGCTTTACAGTTGAGTTATCCTAGAAGAATAGTTGGAGAACCCATGCTTGATTGGAGAATAATAAATTGAAGATCAGTCAATTTGTCAGTGAAACTATCCTAGATGGATAGTGCTTGTCATACCATTTCCAGTGGTATGTGGAATGTCACATAACTCCTCATGGTTTGAGAGTTATGGCCTTACGAAGTTGGAGGACCCTCATATGTTGGCTTGAAGCCCCAAAAGGTAAAATAAGTCAAAGTGCTTGAACATAAGAAATCATTATTTAAATGATAAAGTAAAGTGACAAAGTCAAGAAGGATTATTTAAATAATAAATTGAAGTGACAAAATCAAAGAGGATTATTTAAATGATAAAGTGAAGTGACAAAGTCAAGGAGGAATATTTAAATGATAAAGAAATGGAGAACTTTCTAACTATGGAAAGTGGTTAACCCTAAAATGAGGAAAATAGGTTAAGTAACCTAGAAATGGGATAAGTGACCTAGAAGATGAAGAGTATAAATAAGAGGCAAGGGTCTCTTGTGAAGTGTACATTTTTTGGGAGTAATCTCTTGTGTATCTTTGGTGAGCATCTTGTGTGGATCTCTTGAGCATGATTGAAGATCTATTCTGAGAGAGAGAGAGAGAGAGTATGGAGGATCTCATGAACGCATCAAAGTTTTGACATGTATGAGATATTGACAGAAAAAGTTTCAGAGGTTCAAAAACCCTAGTTTCTGATGTGTACATGGGATACAATGAGCTAGGACGCGTATATATGCAAACTGTATGAAGACAGGGCGTGTACAGTGGATGAAGTCATGGAAATTGGTGTTTGAGCTGATGACTGGCTGTTGAAGACTGAAGTAGGTTCCAGATCTACAGTCTATGGGCTTGGATATGCCACTGAGACTATAGTATGGTTACATTATTATCTTGATGGATACTATTAGTTGTTGTGTGGTGAATTCCTAGGGCATTCTTGGTATGCTTTTATGATGTGGTTTGTGTTGGCTGATAGAGTGAGCAACACTCTTTTGATTCAGTGTTGATATGATTGCTATAGTATGCTGATTGCTTATGCATGTTTGAGTATCATTCATATTGTATAGTTGATAAGCATGAGTTAATTATTGGAGAGCTTGGATGTGTTGTGACTGGTCATGAGTCATACTGGAAAATGAGAGATATAAGAGAATGATGAATTGGTTGCAGAGGATATGAGTTGATTTTAAAGAGAAAAACCTAAGTAACTCAAAAGGCATATGCAGGCTGTAATGCAGACTGACTGCATGCATAGGCAGGCTGTAGTGAGCCAGGGTGCGTACACATGCGGGCTGCACTACTGATAGGTCACGTACTTGTGACAAATTGATATCTGTGGAGGATTGTTACCTCATCTCAGTTGGTGCTGAGGATGTAAGCTGAGTCTTGCATATAGAGATGGTGATCTTGTAGAGTTGTACTCTATTCAGTTGTTGCTGAAAAACCCCAAGGATTGAAGTTCGTAATAAAAAGAAAATTGTACATACATCTTGTGTTCCTTATTGTGATGATTTGTTGATGATATATTGCTGATATATGTTGCTGATATATGCTCACATCTAACTGGTTATAAATGACATCAATGAGTAATGAATAAATGGTAAATGCTAACTAATGAGTTTTATGTAAGAGGGAATTTTTTGAAAAAGAGCCCCACACTCATTCACCCCCCCCTCTAAGTGTGGTCGGTGTGTCCAACAATTGATTGCCTAATTCATTGATAATATCATTGGTTAATCTTATGATTTTATATGTTGATTTAGATGTCTTATTTGATGATATAAACTATTATCCGTTGTTGCAAATTAGGGACACCAAGCTTAACTTGTTGATCCATACTAACATATATCATTGCAAGTTGGATTTTCTTGTGTCTCGAGCATGTACAATCATCTAGAGAAGTATCACATATTTGGGGAAATACTTGTTGGGTTTACAAAACATATCTTTCTACTTCTCACTCCATTTAGAATTGACCTCTAGGGGTTCCACTTCCATCTCTATCCATCCCCATATCATTCCCCCTAGGGTCACCGTGATCACCTCCCTAGAGTGACCTAGTTACCCTTGAAGTGCAGGACCTACATAGAGGTTACATTGTGTGTAGGATTCCCAAGTTGTAGCACTTTCATTTATGATTGGGTAGGGATTTTCCCAACCTACAACTCGTTCTATAAGGATATTCATTGAATTGGGATGCTTGGAGATGCAAAGATCGAGTAGCAGCGAGAGCGCGTGTCTTGCAGTTCCCCTAAGTATTAAAGGGTAGATACAATTTGATCAGATGGTGTTCGAGTATATCGACAATGGCTGACTCGTCGAATATTACAGAGCGATTCACGTATTTTGAACTAATCATTGAAATTCCTCTCTATGTCAAGTGATCAACAAAATATCGTTGGCATTCCTTAATGGTCCCAAGACTGTTGGCATTCTCAAACCATTGGCATTGATTCCCGCTTTCATATTTTTCCAACTGCAGAACTTAGACCATTGGCATCCATTGGAATCAAATCCTATAGGTTGCTATACACTTTCAGAAGATAGCAATTGATTTTAGGAAAAGCTATTGTGGACTCAATCGACCTTAAGAAATTGAGTCCTTTAGTTGTCTATGGTATCTTTCCGTTCTGTTGGTATCTCAAAAAAGAAACTATGTTGGAAGATACATTTTGTCATCTCCATTGTTGGTGTGGTGTTGTCCGGGAAAACAAATTACTTAGAATGGTCCACAAAGATCAAACACACTCTGATTTTTAACGACTTGTGGGATGGAATTTGTGAAGGAGAAGTTGACATTAGACCTACCATACCTACAACAAATAAGGATCTTTCCATATGCAATAACAAACACAAGAAAGCATATTCTGTGATTGCTATGACGATAAGTGAATAGGTGAGCCACCATATTATTTCCATTAAAGACTCCTATGGTGCTTTAAAGAAATTGAAGGATTTGTATGAGTCACTCTCATAATTGGAACTCATACAATTGTTGGTGAAGCTCTTTAACTTAGAGTTGAAGAATGATACTACCATGACTTTAGCTTCAGAGATCAAAGCCATAATGCATGACATTGATGCTATTGGAGTGAAGATAGAAATTCCTTGAACAAATTTCGTTAAGGCCCTCTACCCCACATATTCTCACTACCTTGATACCTGCAAGAAACTAGTGGCGAAATGAAGTCCATCACATTTGACACTTTGGTGGATAATTTTTCATAATGTGAGAAAGCCTTTGGAAAAAAGAAAAAACAACCCACTGGAGAGATCATGTGCCTTGCTCAGAAAGGGAAGAATTAATCACAAGATTCCTCTAGAGGAGAAGGAAGTAAAAGAGGACATACAAGAAAGAATTTCATAGGCAAGGGGGTAGGAATGACCAATGTGAGAGTTATGATCTTCATTGTGACCATTGTGTAAAGAATAGGTCACATGAAGCAAATACATGCAAAATCCCATGGGAGAAGATAAAAGACACGCATAATCAGAAATAAGACAAAGGTAAAACATCATATTTGGTGAAAGGTAAAGCACCTGAATCTGCTCATTATATTGTTTCATATTGCAATATTGGAGTAATTGATTTTTTTTAACACTTCATTTGCTTCTTAGTGAGATGCATTACTACTTGACATAGGTGCAACATGCCACATGACCTTTCGGAGAGACTTCTTTGAAGATTTCAATGACAATGTTTATGCTATAGTTTATTTTGCTGATAAATCAAGTCTCAAACCTTCGAGAATTGGCACCATCATGATTAAATTGCTTGGACTTCCAGAGTTTCTTCTGCATGATGTGCTCTATATTCTTGATTTGTGAAGAAACTTGTTGTCTCTTGTACACATTCGACAACAAGACCACTCTATTCATATATTTGATGGCAAAGTTGAAATAAGGAAGGCTTTCAACAACATGGTCATTATGACTATAGTGGAGGATGGAAGATTGTTGAAGTTGAAAGGGACATTTGTTCATGCATAGAATTCTACATACCTCTCTCACCACGATGAAGGTACATTGCCATATACTCTCTTTTGGCATGTTACATTTGGTCACATTAATTATGACAACCTTCATTTGTTGAAAAAGAATGGTGTTTCTAGTTTTCTTACTATTCCTAGGAATTTGAAGTAATGTGATGCTTGTATCCTTGGAAAACATATGAAACAACCATTTCATGATTATACTTCCAAAGCATGTAGAAAACTTGGACTAAGACATTCTTATTTGTGTGGCCCCATGCCTATTCCATCTACTAATGGAAATAAATATATTGTGTCTTTTATTGATGATTACACCAAGATGTGTTGGGTGTACTTGTTGAAAGAAAAATCATAGGCTTTTGAAACTTTTTAAAATTTTCACGTGTAGATCCAAAATGAAGCAAAATCACATATTATCTCTCTTTGTATTGATAATGGAAGAGAATATACATCTGAATTTGAAAACTATCTTCTCAAACATGGGATTTAACATCAAACAATAGTTCCATACAATCCTTAATAGAATGGTGTAGCTGAAAGAATGAACCAAACTCTCTTAAATATGGTTCATTCCATGATGTTTTTGAAAAATGTGAAATTAATGCTTTGGGATGATGCAGTTCTATGTGAAGTATATGTGAAAAAAAAGAGTCCATCTCATGCTCTTGGGAACAAGACTCCTTATGAAATGTGGTATGGTCGCATTCCTTCGGTGAGACATCTCATGGTCTTTGGTTCCACCTGCTATGCCTTAATTCCTAAGGAGAAACGAAACAAGCTTGATGCAAGGATTCAAAAGTGTGTCTTCTTGGGGTACTCAAATACCACCAAGGAAGATCATCTTTACGATGAGGTAAACACAAAATTCATTCTTTCCAGAGATGTAATTTTTCTTGAATCCTCGAAGAATGATAAAACTATTGAGCAATAGCTTGATCATTTGGATAGATTCACCCATGTAAAAAAATATCACGAGTTTTTTGATGAGATTCCACATCTTGAAGGGGGGATCCCTATCTTAGATCAATCTCTAGAATCTCCTTTTGAAGCACCATCTCCCCTCATGAATAAGTTCCAATCACTTCATTAGAACCTGAAGTTCATTTGAATGACATGATTGAGAGGATTGAAAATATGAACCTTGATGAGAATTTGACACCATCTCAATCAACTAAGCAACCCAAACCATCTCAAAAAGGTCCACCAAAGTGGCTCATAAAGACACTTGGAAGTGTTCATCCTAATGAGGTTGGAAAGACATGAACCAACAATTCTACAAGACAAGAATGAGGTGACAATTCAGATTCAGGTGATGTAGATGATATGGATGTTTCATATGATTGTGATTAGAATTTATATACTAAATTTGAACCAACTTCCTTTGAACAAGCCACTTCTCATGATGAGTGGAAAGAAACCATGTAGGAGTATAAAGCTCTCATCAAGAATGGGACGTGGAAGTTGGCAGACCCTCCATTCAAAACCAAACCAATTGGCTCCAAGTGGGTCTTCAAGAATAAGTACAAATAAGATGGCCCACTTGACAAGCATAAAGAAAGGCTCATGGAAAAAGGATTTTCATAGAAAGAAGGTATTGATTATGATGATATTTTTTCCTCCACAACAAAATGGGATACCATTCGCACTCTATTTTCCTTGGAAGCACATAATGTTTGGAAAGTTCATTAAATGGATCTGAATATTGTTTTCTTGAATGTAGACTTGAAATAAAATGTCTTCATGTCTTAGCTAGAAGGTTTTCTTGTGAAGGGACAAGAACATGAAGTATGTAAACTCATCAAATCCTTATATGGCTTGAAACAAGCACCGAAAGCATGTTACGGAAAGCTAATTGAGAATCTTCTAAAATTGAATTTCAAGCACTTTAATCTTAACGATGCAACTCTGATTGTCAAGGAAGTTGGAAAAATTGTGGTATATATTGTAGTGTATGTAGATGATTTGTTGATAACAAGGAACAATGGAAGTTATATTGCATCAATGAAGAAAGAGTCGAAGAAAGGCTTTGAGATGACATACTTGGAAAATATTTACTACTACTTGGGCATTGAAGTGACTCAAAATCAAAATTACATATTCATCTCCTAAAATAAGTACATTGGAAAATTGTTGAATAAGTTTGGCATCACTGAGTGTAACCCTCTCTCTGCTCCAATGGAATGGAATTTAAAGCTCACATCAAAAGAATGGAATGAATTTGAGGATGCAACCAAGTACAAACAACTTATGGGAAGTCTTATCTACCTTACCACCACCAGACCAAATATTTCATTCATTTTTGGGATTCTTTCTAGGTTCATGCAAAAACCTTGTGAAGGACACTGTTCTGCTGCAAAAAGAGTTCTAAAATAATTGGAGGGAATTCAAGATTGGACTCAAGTATTCTAATGTGGATGAATTCAACTTGATTCGATATTCCGATTTAATCTTTGTTGGGGATAAAGAAAATGGAGTGTAAAATTCAGGCTATCTCATGAGTCTTGGATCAACAACTGTCTCCTGGAGATCACACAAACAATCATTTCCAACAGATTCCACAATAGAGGTAGAATATGTGGTAGCTACAGAAGATTTATAGGAGAAACAAGTGAATTCTACTCCTCTTCTAGTTGAAAATACTTTTGCAATCAAGTTGGCCAAGAATCCCAGATTCCATGATTGAACCAAGCACATCAACACAAAGTACTACCTCATTCAATATCATGTAGAGGCCAAGGATATTCACTTGATACATTGTTCCACAAATGAGCAAATTGCAGATATCTTCACCAAAGCACTTGGAGGAGAAAAAATTGAAAAATTCAGAATGATGCTTGGAATCACAAACACCCCTTTGGAGCAAGAGGGGGAATGTTAGATATCTAATCCTTATGGATTAAGTTTTTTTGTAAAAAATATTTAGGATAAATATGAAGAGTCATAGCTGAATAGGAAGATTCATTCAAACCTATTGGAAGATGAAACCAAAGGTCATATCAACTTGTATTTATGAATGTCTCATGTTAATGCAAAGAAATCAAGTGTGGAGTTAATTATTCCTCTATCCATACATGGCCTGACATAAATCATAACAGAGTTCAAAAGGAAGTCAAAGTTGGGGATCATGTTTATCTTTGAGTGAAGCCAAGGAAGAGTTCCAAATATTTACATGATCCTAACCATGCGGTTGATTAGGATGTGATCTGGGTGAAACTAGAGGGAGAGTTTCAAATAAAGGCATCGTGCATCCTAGAGAGGAAGGTGACATTGCTTCATAACCAAGCCAATAGGGAGGTAATGATGCAATGGAAGAACTTTGGTCTCGATGAGGCTACCTGGGAGTTGGAGTATTCTATGAAGGAGGCATATCCATTTTTATTCTTATTTTTGTAAGCGAACATTGAGGACAATGTTATTCCAAGGGAAAGGGGAATGTAATACCCTAATTTTAATCCAAACATGTATTACATCACATTATGTTAATGATGTACATATGCTAGTATGGATTCCTAGTGTGGAGCTCAAGGCTAAGGCCTTCCTAATGAATGAATTCATGTTGTAAATAGATGTACCATGTATCAGGCTGGTCATGATGAGTAAAGCTATGCAAATACCAATGCTACATTATAATAAAATGGTCCAGGAATGGCTGTGTAGAGCACTATAGAGATATGATTCCACCAAAGGGGAAGAGGAAAGGGGGAATAAAGGGAGATTAATCCTTTATTGCCAAGTCTCAGCCTTAGAACTCATATATTTTTCTATCATGTGCCTTAAACAAACTGTCATGTGACTTAAAAAAGAAGTCATGTGCCTTAAACAAGTTGTTGTAACATCTTCTAATTTTCTATAAAAGGTAGAAAAAAATTCATTGCAATAAATTTTAGTTAGGGGTTGATTAGTTAGTTTAGTTTAATTATTTTTTTTATCTAACTTAGTTCAATTTTTAGTTAATATGTTTTAAAATTTTATTATTTTACGACAATGTTAAGTTTTACTAATCATATATAGTCTAAATTTTATTATTGATTTATTTTTGATTTTATTAATTTGGTTATATTAAAAGTTTCATATGGCTTAATTTCTAATAGTTTTGTTTTTAATTACATAACTTATCGTAAGTTTCATATCAATAAAGTGCATGTTGTATGCAGGATTGATCGCGCGGTTAACAATTTAAATTAACGGTCCTCATTCTATCGCCCCCCTCCCCCGTATGTTCGACGTTTGAAAAAAGGTGTGGGGGCCATGAAACTTAACCTCAGTTTGAACTCCAATGACGTGTTGAAATATTACGAATTCCCGCCCCCTCCCCCTCCGTGGTTAGCGTAAACACTCAGGATCCCTCGCAATTAACAATGGATCAATGCGTGTCCATGTGACGTGAGCAAGCACGAAAAGGTGAAATGACAATTTATTTGATTTTTCAATATTTAAATTCAAATTTTGTTCACCAATCAAAAGTCGCCACGTATTCAAGTTTCATTTTAAAAAGGTAAAAGTGAAAGTTTTTGTTGGTTAATGTTGAGTTCACGAAGAGTTTAACGCCGATAACACATTTCAACTTACCGACGTAGCCTGTCACTTCAACTCGAGTATTTTCTAAAGCTCGTTTCTCGGTAATTCGAAATCTTTTACCTTCCCATATTTCATTGTTTAAATGGAATCATCCACGTCAACTAAAGATAAGAAACCGTTAACTGTTGAGAAAGAAGAGTTAGTTGATAGAGACAAATATATTTTTGACCCAGTTTTATCATTTGACTCATTTGAAATACACCAACTAGCAATCCAAAACTCTAGGGCTTTAGTTGACCATTACCACGCTTGGGAGTTTGATTTGGCAAAAATTCTAGTGCCCCAAGTGTATGAATTTCTTGAATTTGTGGTCTGGTGCGCTTCAAATTTCACCCCTTCTAAAAAAGATGTTATTTCTAAAAATGGGTCTGTTCTTATTGAGATTAATCCCCAGTCAATTTTTGAAATGTAAGGATGGCCCTTAAACCCTGATAGTGAAATGATGGATGAATCCATAGTAGTTAAATTATTCAGATAATTAAATTTTCAAGATGGGGTTTCTCTTTTACAATCACATTTATGCCATAATCTTGACATCCCTGCAAACAACGTTACTCTTAAAGCTATCTTATTTCCTCAAACTTGAAAACAAACCATTTCAATGATATCTATAATTTTAGGGAAAGAGGATGACCACATTGTTGATGAACTTTTTTTAGGGGGGCGTTGATGGCAAAAATCGACCATGATCAACATTCGAGAAATCACTTGGTCAAGGCCCCAATCAAACGCTTTTCCGTTTGGGATGGTGATTTCGACGGGTTATAATGGGTCCATTTACCCGTTTAAATGTTTTGCTCTAGTAAATGGAGACTTAACTTGAAGCTTTGCTAAATCCTGCTCGTAGAAAAGAAAAGAATTAATCTATCTCTATTCTAACCCTAAACTATCTGAACCGAGATATAGAAGTAATTCATGATGTCTCAATTAGTAGCAAGAAGAATAACAAAACTTGAGCATGAGATACAAGTAAGTTATTAAGCTATAGAAGTAGTTCGTATAACCTAATAACCATTAAAACAAATACACATCAATCTTAACTCAGTAAATAGTTACTAAGGGAAGATCAGATATATATACTCACACTCAATATGAAGGATTAAAAGATATTGAACATGAGATAAGAAAGCTCTCTAACTAAGGAAACAATCCACATAGAAAGACAACAATTAAAGCAAATGTATATCAATAATGAATCTAGTAAACAATTACTAAGAAACGATAGATACACAAACTCATATCCAAAGGCTTATTGACAAATTCAAACTAATAATGAAAGACAACTTATCAATGATTTTAAATAAACATGAATTCACATAATTGACAACAATGCACAATATACAAACTCATACTCATTGAGAATGGAATTTATCAAATGGAATGTCTTTTATTGAACTCAAAACATGATAATAGTATTAAATCCTAAATACAATCAAAAGACTTGAGAGTCTTCTATTAGTTTACAAAACCCGACAATAGTGCACCAATTCTATAATTGATTTCAAACTTAAAATACAAAAGATTTCAAGAAAGAGATTGTGATAGCACAAGTCTCTCCTTGCCTAAGACCAACCTTTCGCCATTCTTTCATCCTCCAACCTCTTTCTTTTGAAGCTCATGCTCCTTTTATAACCTCTTGGAGTTTGTTTTACTTGATTTTTGACCTCAAATTCTCCACCATAATTCTTATCACTTTTTTTTCCACTGAAAAAGTCACTTTATATTATAGAAAATATAAACCGTTCAAATACAGAGTGATACCAAGAAGCCCAAAAATCCCTAAACTTTCCTATCACTGATCTTCTCCACTTTTAAAACTGCAATCCAAACAATAAACTACTATTAAAGTCAAACTAAATGAAATCTAAAATAAAACAAAGACTAAAGTAAACAAAATTAATTAAACTAACCAAATTTAAATTAAAATCAAAACTAAAGTAAAATAAATCAAAATAAAGTAATTTGAAACTAAAACAAACTTAGTAAAATTAATCTAAAACTACATTGATATAACTAAACTAATAATTAAACTACAGCTAAAATAAAACTAAACTAACGCTTGTATAATTCAAATAAGTAAAAAAATAACTAAAATTAATTCAAAACTAAACTAATTCTAAGAAACAACTATACTAAAACTAAACTAAACTAGAATTAAAACCAATTATCTTTTAAAAGAAATGGCTACAAAATCTACGATTATGTAACTATTCTAAGCTAAATTACAACTAAAATAGAAGTAATAAATAAAATTATAACTAAAAGTAATAAACTAAACTGAAATAAAACCAATTTAATCTAAAGTAAAAATAAAACGAGGTAACGGAAATCAAAACTATAAAATCCTTTTAAAACAAAAACATTTAAAAAAAATAAATTTTATATATGGATTTAAATTAAATTTTAAAATTAATAAAGTTCTAAAATTGAACAAATTTAAAATAAATTAAATCTAAATTAATAAAACTAAAAGTAAACCAAAGTAAATAAATAAAATTGACTATGGAAACGTTTTCATTATTTTCCTCTGGTCTTTATGCGACCTTGTAATTCTTTCCCAACAATCTAATGTTACAATTCTTAAATGATATCATGGTAATTTTATTGCGATTTCTTCGTGGTTTAATCTTCAACAATTCACGTTCTTTTCATCCAGAATGTCTGTAATTTGTTGCTTAGTTCTGCGCTATCGAGATCTTTCTTGGAATATAGACTCGTGGCCTTTTTCTTGAGATCTCGAGCTATCTTTTCACCACGATCTGGTACCCTCCTAAATGCATCAACGATTAAGTTACCTGGTGTAACTGCAATTTCTTTTCCTATGCAGGTTGTTTTTGATTTTCAACAAATTTTATTATTTATTATTTACAAAATTATTTATAAATAAAGTGCTTCATTTATTTATTATTTACAATTTTTTTGTTTTTTCTTTGGAGATGCTTGTTGCATAGTGGAGAAATCAATTTGCTTTAGCTATTAATATTGATGAGGAAGAAGAACATATCATCATGCTATCATTTCATGAAAGGAAAAACAAAAGAAGTTCACAAAACTCAAAATAACCTAGAAAGGAGAACTATTAAATTAACCTTTAATGAAATAAAACAAAATCAAAAGCAATTAAAAACAATGTTTATGTAAATTTAATGGGACTCCTTTAATTTAGAAAAAATAAAGGGGGTTGTTGTTTGCCACAACAATTGATGATATGTTGGGAAAACCAATTATCTTAGTTCATGGAAAAATAAGAGAAAGAAAGTTAAATCACATAAAGAAGAAAATACATCAATTTGAAATATAATTGATAACCTCCTTATGACTAATTTTAAAAGATAAGAAAATTACATTCGTACTAGTACTTATCTACTTTGTCTTTGTAGAGGGGAAAGGGATTAAATTAATTTTAATTAAATATAAATGGGAGAACAAGCTTTTAATTTGACTACTGACAAGTTTACTTACTGTGAGTAGATGCAATTAGTTCAACTCATCTTTCTGTTACTCAACATCGCTTTGTTGCCAGCGGGCGTCCATAGCTTCAACAAAATTGCCTTGATATCATGTATACATCACCCCGCTCCCAGCGAGCGTCCATAGCCCTGACGGGTTTGTATACACTTCCCACACCTTTTGGCGCTTTCAACTTCCTATGTATTATAATTTGTTAATTTCACCTTTTGATAAAAATGTTTGAGATTGCTTTTAGCAATGGCGACTAGGAAGGGGGATGATATGAAAGTCATTTTGATATATTGCAACTCATGGGGTAAAACTAAGTCTTTCATCTTGTAATTTTCTATTCCCACTGTATTAATTTCATTTATGTAAATATAAATTAACCCTGAAAAGACCTTGTTTCAAAGTACTTTCCTAGATAAATTTTCTTGGAAAAGATGAATTAATCATAAAAGGAAATGTTATCATGATAAAATAATATAAATAATAAATTTTCTGTCTTCATGCAATCCAATTATAATGATTCTCTTTCATTAAGTATTTATAAACAAGAGATATATAATACACAACATGTCTCTCATTGTTATTAACAAACAAAAACAAAAGTAGTTAAAACAAAACATAAAACAAACAAAAAACAAAAGCAAGAAAAAATTAACTAAACAGAAACAATAAACCATGCAATAATCAAGAACCTAATCAAACAAGATAAGAAGAGAGATCTTAACACAAAGAGTAGAGTTTTTCTTGACAAATGTGTTCTTTATTTTATGTTAAGAGTTTGATAATTTTGTCTTGTATGGCAAGTTATTAATTGGGCTTTTATTAGAAAGTAAAATCTAAACCAAATCACCATTATGAGTAGAAGATAAAGTTTATCATGAAGTTATCCTTTACCTTATATCTTGATTCAAGGTTAAACTTTTAATTGAATAAGTCTAAATGATCATTTGTTAGACATCAGACTTACAATAAGTTTTTTATGAAAGTAAAATGAGCAAGATGCTAAATAAAAGCTAAATATAGGTAAGGTTAAACTTTTAATTGAATAAGTCTAAATGATCATTTGTTAGACATCAGACTTATAATAAGTTTTTTATGAAAGTAAAATGAGCAAGATGCTAAATAAAAGCTAAATATAGGTAAGAGTCTTCCTTGATGTAACTTGATTGTAAAGATCATCATAATTGTTTTAACCAAGTAAAGAAAATGTAAAGTAACCCAAGGGATTTCTAATCTAAGCTATCAACATAATCAAAGCTTCTATGAAACCAATGAAAACCTGCAAAACAAAACTCAGATAAAAAACTACTAAATAAAACTAAAAATGAAAATGAGAAAAATACTAGAAGATGAAAATAAACACATGTAGTTTTACCTTGAAGAATGTCATGTTAATTTACCTTAGAAATCTTGATATCCTCCAAAGTTGATGTTTTAAAGAAGTAATATTTTCTTATGATTAAGATTAAAGAGCATGAAGAAGTTGTATCTTTATCTTAGTTTACATACGTCTATGATCATAAGATTTATTGAAACTAAACTAAAATAAGCATCAAGTTTATATAAGAAATCCAACCAAAAAGGAATCATTTCATAACCATCATCAAGTATTTAGTAAAATACTAACAAGAATATTATTAAATACTTGAAATTTATTCTTGAGAAAGGAAAATATTCAGAAGTATAATTTTTACCATTATCCGATTTTTTCCAAAATTAAGGTGAACTTTCTTTAAAGCTTGTTGCTTGCTTATTCAACACCTAGCTTATTCTATAAAAAGAAAAGCAAAAAAAACTAAACTGAACTACTCTTACTCCTAATTCTATTCTAATCCACAGGAATTAAGTATAGTCATGTTTCCAATGTAACCAATCCAATTGCTTGAGTTTTGCATAAAACTGTACAACAAGGATCAATAAGTTCAAGGTAAATACAAAACAAAATGAAAATATTAGACTGCATCTAACTAAATCGGGAATGTACCCAAAAAGAAGATGTTTATTTACAAGAAATCTTCTATTATAAGACTCTTCTAACCATGACTTAATTCTATTATGATATGTACAATAACTAACATGAAATTGACTAAAAGAATTTACAAATGAAAAATAACGACATGGAAACTTTTAAAAAAATGATTCATCCAACCAATCATAAATTGGGTTAGAAAAGAAAATTGTGAGGTGTTTTAAAGTTTGAATTGTGTCATTAGAAAAAAAAAATTTCTCATCAGAATTGTAATCACAACACGGCATAAGAGGATCGCGATTTGGAAAATGAAAAGAATATTGAATTGAGAATGTTTCTTTTAAGGAAATGACATTAAATCGTAAAGGAAAATAATGAGCATTAACATTAATTTTTAATAAATTACCTCATTTTTCCTTTCATGATGCAATTAAAAAATGAGCATTCTTCTATGATGAAATATCTGAGTGTTATTAATAACATGAGAGAAGATCATATTCCTTTCCAAATTCAAACCAAACCAATATTTTGGATGTAAAAATATGAAGTAGGTAGACATGCATGTGATTCATGAGTGACGGTCGTACAAGGATTATTTTCTTCTTTATAACCTTGAACTGAACTAGGTTGAATAACAAGATTTCCCTCATCCTTATTAGAGCTACTACTTTGAATCAAATTAAAATATGACCATAGTATATTATTAAATTGAAAACTGTTAAGATCTGAATGTAATCTATGATCAACAAAAACATCTGGATACAAAGAGTAAAACATTTCAAAATACAAAAAATCAAAATCTTCTCTATCAATAGGATAATTTACATTAATTAATTCAAGAGAAAAATATTGATCTAATGATGAGTTTTGTAACATGATGAGGGAACCTGATTCATGATGAGAAGAAAATAATGAAATATCAACTATGCAATCATCACTTATTTCATCAATTTCAAAGTCTACAAGCGTTAAACCCTTTTCCTCCATATCAATTTCAATTGGAGAGATGTTAGACAAAGATGTGATGATAGCTACCCTTGGAATAAAGAAGCAACAAGTTATAAATGAAAAGATCAGGAACCAACTGAAAAATGAAAAGTTAGCTAATAGAACTACACAGATAAGAGTGGATGAATTGGAACAATGGTTAATGGATCTGTGAGCTAATACACAAGATGCAACATTTGTGCAGGCCATGATGAAAACAAAAGATACAAAAATATAGGCACCCAAGAAAAGGATCGATATTCCTAGAATTGATCATGTTCAAACTCCAGAGTTGCAGGTAATACAAAAAGAAAAGGAAAAACTTCTGAAACAAATGATACAAATGGGATACAAATGGAAATGTATAAGAAGCAAATTGAAATCCTAAAGAGAGGATCTTCTCCTTCACAGATATTAGAATCAACAAACCCAACATATGGATTATCAGGAGCATTGGCAGACATCAAGCTAAAGGGAGATGAAATTGAAAAGCCGAAGAAAGAAACTTCAACAAAGAATGAGGAAATAAAGGATAAAGATAAAATCATCGAAGAATACTAGAAGTTGAAAGCAAAGATGCAAACATACACTAAACAGTTGCAAAATAAATTATTTGGAAAACTATATCTAATAGGAGCCAGATACATTATCTGGGATGAAATAATTGCCGAAGTTGGCAAGATTTGACATTACTTCAAAATAATTGATGAATAAATCATTTTGACAGATGAAGCAGATGAAACTGTAAAGAAAAGATTCTAAGAGTTAGGAACTAGGCCTCAGGTTGCTACCGGTATTAACAAATTCCTAAACTCTAACTGAAGAGTAAATGTGTAAAGGATAGAACCACAATGGTGATGGAGGCTGAAAATATTTTCACAAAAGGAATTGTTTTACAACAAGCTCAAAATAAATGTATAATGTTGAAAAACATTATTCACCAACAAGTTTGAGAATCTAGTAAAAAAAGGAATGCCTTCAACATGGGATGATAAAGGGAAGCTTCTATCATTTGAAACTTATAGGAATAATTTATTCGTAATCAAAGGAAGTGAAGAAAATATTCAAGGAATGGATGACACTTTGAGAGGGGATACTATTGTGGATTTGCTCATAGATGATTTTTATTTATTTTGGATAATAAAAAATCTGTTTTCAAGCCCTTATAGATATGAGAAGTACACTGAGTTAGATATCACATACATACAAATGAAGTCATTCAACTATCCATCAAGAGAAAATTGGAAGCTTCTCATCCAATTGTTCACTGAATGAGTCATCAAGACAATTGAAGAAAATAAGGGATTTGAACATTTGTATTTCAAATATTCTTATTTTTAGGAGTCAAAGATCTCTCTGTATCTGAAAAGTTGTGAAATAGGATCAAATAACCACATTTGGTTACGATCTAATTTGTATAAAAGTTTAAGAAAGACTCGATGTAAGGGATATTTTTTCCTACTAAAAGACTACAATTTTTAATAAATTTTTTCATGATTTGAGTGATTCTACATTTCTATGTTTCAATGCATGTGATTCATGTTCCATATGTTATCTCCATATTCATAGTTTCTTCTTGAATGCATCTGATACTATAATTGTGATTATTTAGTACAACGAATACTATTACAACTGCAAAGGAATCATTAAAGCTACAAATTTATCAGAGATACTGTGAGTATTGACATGACTTGTGCTTAATTCATTATGCCTTGTGAATAGAAAATAATTCTTCCTTTCTGTTCACTTTATATTTTAGATCAAATACATTTTCTGTAATAATTTCTTCTACTTTAAGGGTAAACTAATACTTATCAACAAAGATACATTATTTTTCTTTCAAGTTTTGTTCTTCTTTCAATAATTAAAGATTTAATTGTTTGAAAAATTGAAATTATGCCCTCAAATCCTGATCTCTAAGTATTAAAGTTTAATAATTTAAGCCTCAGGTAAAATTAGCAAAACAATTTTTTTTTTGTAAATAAAAGATGTATTGCCTCTAGAAACTAAAGAGATTACATTGTCTTTGAAACTTGGGGACTGACTTGCCAAAAAAATGGAAACTAGAGCCGTCGCCAGGTTCTTAGAAAAAAGATCACACTGTCTCTATGGCCAGAATTAGATAGATCATAGTGTGTCCGAATATACAAAGGTAGTTGGGGAGCCATTTAGACTTTCCTAAAGATATTTTAAGCATGAACACAAACAAAAACAAAAGAAAAACCAAAGGCGTTAAGCACTAGTATTGTCTCGATCGTCGCCTCCAGTAGTGTGACGGTTCCAGGTTGGAACTATATTGAAAGGTTGGTGACATACCAGAAAATGGTTGGAAGCAGGTTCGCCTGACATAGCATCAAAGAGAAAGTCTAGCAGGCGATTGAGGTGCTCCTATCGAAACAACTGGTCTGCCACATATCAGTGTATATCCTTGATCAAATTACGATTCTCCTTGGATACTTGAAGCCGAGAAGAATCCAGATTCTCCTATGGGACGTGAATGGATTCCCAAGGAGGAATCAACGAGGTTGCTTATTCAATAATGAGATATATCCAATGCCCTTATGTTGGAGTGTTCCAAAAATCATAGCTTGTTGTATCGACTGTATGCTCCTGAATGGATAGGCCCGTGTTCATAGTAAATTCATGAGGCTTAGCAAGAAAGGCCTCCTCATTGAATGCAAAATCACAATTCTCCCCTACTGTGATAATATCAATATCCTGCTTTGCTTTAGAATGAGAGTTTCCTGAGAGGGAAGTTTCACTGACTCCCTTGAAGTAACATTGATGCCTCATCCTCGACCAACAAGATATCTTTGGTAAACATGACCCCTACTAGAGAGACCATGCTAATGAGGAATGATGTTAATGCCGAGAGCAAGGGAAAGAGAATGAAGATAGAATTTCTATAATTGGGCATGTTTGGACCTCTCTGGAGGAAAATCTGAGCATGCATATAGAGTGAGGAGGAGAAACATGTCCTAAACATCGGAGCAACATAAGGAAATATTATCGAATTGGTGCATTGAGGGTGCAATTACAACATAGTGGATTTTTTCCTCTATTGTACGCTTCCAACTTACTCTTGTCATCATTTTGAACTAGATATCCATTGAACTGATCATGGGGTGAGAAATCCCATCACACCGATTTGCAATAAATGGTCTCCTCGAGAAGTGAATTCCGGAGGAGAGGCGTCAAATTGGGATGGTGATTAAATGCATGGTGGAATGCGTGGCACCCCATATGGGGGTAAAAAATTCTTTTTTTGGACAGATAAACGTAATAAAAAATAAATCAAAATAAAATGGTTGGCTTGGCATAGTTTCCTATCCAGAAACATTTCAAGGGTTACAACATTCTTTTGGTGCCATTGTCGGGGACCAAATTGTAGAAATTATTTACTTTCCCTGGGTAGAATGACAAGGATATATATTCCTTGCTAGTGAACAAGAGTTAGGAAGGCTAAAATTTTTCTCCTGGTGACTCTACATTTTCGATATTTGCATCAGGAAAGAAAAACACTAGGGAAAATCCAGACCCAAAGAAAACTACACCAGTATCATATCATGAAAAATTATTGTATAAGAGAAATCCTAGACAACGCTTACACTTCCAGTCCCTATAAGTGAATCTCTTGAAATATTTCGTGAACATTATATTGAAGTATCCATTAAATATTCTATTGTAGTCTCTCAAATTCCTTCTCCTGTAAATTCTCCAAAACATTCCCCCGCGATTTCTCCAAGGATTTTTCTAAAAGTTCCTCTAGAAGAAGAAGAATTTAAAGTATTCTTCAATCCTCTCACTCCCGAGAACTCATAGTTGTTAATTGAGCATCTAGTGATGGTAATTCAACAACCCCAACAACAACAACCACCCCCACCACCTCCACCTAGGATATTTAATAAAGTTGCTGCTAGACATGCCCCTTTAAATCTTCTTAGAAATATGTACAATTTTCCTGACAATTATATAAAACTCTTACCTAAATTTAATGGGGAAGATGAGGTTACGTATCTAGAACATTTATCAGCCTTTGACTATTTCATAGATAATCAAGGTCTTGAGCATGAAGATGTTTATATGAGGATATTTTTTCAAAATTTTGAAGGTGAGGTGAGGACACGGTTTAACGGGTTACCTCTCAATTCCATTGATTCTTGGGATGTAGTAGAATCTGATTTCCTTAGGAAATGGGGTGAAAAGAAGGATCATTTATATTTCTTGACTGAGTTTGAGATTTTAAAAAAGAAACACAATGAATCTGTTCCAGATTTCATTAAAATATTTAACAAAATTTATAATAAAATCCCTGCAGATGTCAAACCTTCACAACTATTTGCAAAAGTTACTTGTGTTGGTTCCTTTGATTCATATTTTTCCTTATTACTTAGGGAGAGAAGATATACTATCTTAACTGATATGCAAGACGATGTTGTAGAAATTGAATCCTATATGATTTCTTCAGGAAAGGCCAGAGTTAGAAGTGACTCAGGAGAACAAGATAAAATAAAACAAAAAGAACAGGTTGATACATCAAGGACTAATAAAAGTCAAGAGGATAAAATCGAAGAATGTCAAGAATCATTATAGATTTATCAAATAAACTGGATAGAATGGAAACTAAGAGAAGGCACGATAACAAAAATCCAAATCAATTCATAAGTCCCTTCAACCCTCCCCAAATTTTACAAAGAGAAAGGAGAAATGAGGATCAACCAATACAAACACCTATAAAAAACGAAAATCTGGTTGATAACTTTGTGGAAGAAGAATTTGAAGATATTGATGAGGAAATGAATATGATGGAAGGTGACCTTTCTGATGTGCATGTGACCCAAGATGAATATGATAAATCATTGATATGTAATTCATATTTTGATGAAGATGATAACAATAACCAAACCGATACATTGTCATTTCAATATAGGGTTCTCTCAGATACTTTACTAGTTGAACTTCATAAAAAATATGACCTTAGACCAAGGAAAAATGTAAATACAACTAAAAAAAATAATCGAGGTTAGCCATAAAAAATACAAAATAAATATAAAGGAAAAGAAACTACAGTTTCAAAACAAAAATATGATCATCAAGCAACTAAGAAAACAAATGCAGAACAAAAAAAACAAAGAAAATGAGTAGTTCCTTCAATATAGAGGATGGATTGAATAAGATTAGAATTCTGATTCCTTTGCTAGAAATTGCAACAAATCCTATTTATTAGAAACACGTTATGAAAATGATTGATTGTTCAATTGCAACAATTCAAACTGATATATTAAATCTACAAGATGAAAGGCCTACTGCAATGTTTGGTCCTCATATAGAAGAAAGAGGAGAAACAATGGCACCATTTTATATTTCCTTGATTGTTCATGAACATCTTTTACACCATTTCATGCTAGATTCAAACGCTTCTCACAATTTAATGCCTAAAATAGTCATGGAGAAGATGGGTTCACAAATCACAAGACCATATCATGACTTGTATTCCTTTGCTAGAAATTGCAACAAATCTTGTTTATCGGAAACACGTTTTGAAAATGATTGATTGTTCAATTGCAACAATTCAAACTGATACATTAAATCTACAAGATGAAAGGCCCACTGTAATGTTTGGTCCTCATATAGAGGAAAGAGGAGAAATAGTGGCACCATTTTATATTTCCTTGATTGTTCATGAACATCTTTTGCACAATTTCATGCTAGATTCAGGCGCTTCTCACAATTTAATGCTTAAAATAGTCATGGAGAAGCTGGGTTCACAAATCACAAGACCATATCATGACTTGTATTCCTTTGCTAGAAATTACAACCAATCTTGTTTATCGGAAACAAGTTTTGAAAATGATTGATTGTTCAATTGCAACAATTCAAACTTATACATTAAATCTACAAGATGAAAGGCCTATTGTAATGTTTGGTCCTCATATAGAAGAAATAAGAGAAACAATGGAACCATTTTATATTTCCTTGATTGTTCATGAACATCTTTTACACAATTGCATGCTAGATTCAGATGCTTGTCACAATTTAATGCCTAAAATAGTCATGGAGAAGCTGAGTTCACAAATCACAAGACCATATCATGACTTGTATTCCTTTGATGCAAGAAAGTTTATATGTTTAGGGATGATCAAATATCTTGTAGTACATTTAGCTCAAATTCCTGTGAAAAGTGTTTTGATGGAGGTGGTTGTAGCAGATGTGCATGTAAACTATCAAATGCTTTTATCTATATTTTGGGCAAGCAACTAGGGGGCTCATTGCAAATGGATATGACATATGCCTCTATTCCAATTTTTGATGGAGAAACCAAGAGACTTTATAGGGAAACCAAAATTGCTTACACAGTCAGTGATCCCAATAACCCTAATAATTATCCTATCTATTCAAAATACCAAGGACTGAAATGCTTCATTCTTTCTGTGAATAATGAACCAAAAATTTGCACTGAAATTGTAAATACTCCTTTTGTTGAAAATCATGAGTTGGTCAATGGATTGTGGAAAATGTTTTTTGTTGGAGCCTCTTCATGGGAGGGTTCTGGAGTTGGTATACTTTTAATTTCACCTTCTGGGAAGTTGTTTCCTTTTTATTTTAGATTGCAATTTGAAATAGATTCCACGAATAATGTTTGTGAATATGAAGCTTTGGTATTAGGTTTAGAAGAAGATAGGAAAATGAAAGTTTCTAATATCATAGTATATGGTGATGCATAATTGATTGTTAAGAAAATAAGGAAGGTTCATCAAGCCAAACACCCTAGGATGAGGTGTTGGACTGTAGATCAATACTGAGAGGGGGGGTGAATCAATATTGATATCTTTTAACAATTATTAAATAATAATTTATTAACTTTATTGATCAGTAAGAACTTCGGTGAATAACATCAATAAATATAAACTCAAAATACAAATTACAAGTTTTTTATATAAATGATTGAGTTTAGATCACCAACTCTAGGAGACACCAATCCCCTTGTTTCAGGGCACCAGCCCTAGGAAACACCGACTCCCTTGTTTCAGGGCTTCAACCCTAGGAAGCACAAACTCACTTATTTTAGGGATCCAACCCTAGGAAGCACAAACTCCCTTATTTTAGGGCACCAACCCTAGGAAGCATCAAGTCCCTTTCTTTAAAATTTAATTAGCAAAGGATATTAATCCTTCCTTGCTCCTCCCTTCCACCCTCACTTCATAAGTATCTTTGACTTTCTTCCTTGGAATCTGCACTTGCTTTTGATCTTTTGGTGTAGACCTCAGAGACACTTTTCTTTCACCATACCTTTATGTTTATATAGTATTCCAATAGGTATGAAATTGAATTATTGTGTTTTTTTAATAATGAACCATTGCACCTCTTCATTTAATTAACACAAATGGTAATTTTTTGTTTATTAATTGATTTTTAAACACCAAGTTAGACAATGATTTTTGTATGAATATTCTTGAGCGATGAAAACAAATTTTAAAATTATATGACATGGGTTTTGTGAAGAACATGCCCAATTAGTTGAATCACGAGTTGTTTCCCTAGAAAATGTGCGAGGTGGACGGTACAAGCAGTTCTTTGAAGGCAACTTGCCCAGATTTATTGTTGCAGCCACCTTCTAAACTTGCCAAATGAAGCATCCACTTCAACAACATAGATTTGGTCACAGATCCATATGAACAATAGATATTACCGAGATCTATTTTCTTGGTTCTTCTCCTCTTAAGCACCTATCCTTCATGTGCTTACTCCATGTAACCCAACGCTGTGACCATATGATAAATATGACGATTAAACTCCAACTCTCCCAGAGTTCGACCTACCGAAGTGGTCATAAAGTAATGTTGACTACTTAGTGTTGGTTGACAACTCCCCCTTATGCTATCCTTTCACTGGCTTAATCCAATGGATATGACTTAATCAAGTGTTGAGATGGACGATCCTTATTTATTTCAGGACTTTGGTACTCCGGGACTATGGGATATTACAACTCTAAATTCGTTCAACTCCCCTAGAGTTATACCTTTGAAGTGCTTATGCCATCCTTCCACTTCTTGATCTAACAATTCACATTACTCCTGAATTCTTCCATGGATCTAATGGTTGGTGGGATTTCAGGAATTTGACATTCTGTGACTTCAGGAATTTTGGCTTACCTTGTCGTTCCACTATACTCGATTGTGCGGTCGAAAATTCCCCCTAAGTTCCTCCTTGATATGACGGTTGGCGGGATTTTTGGGCTTCGACACTCCGAGAATCTGTGGCTTATCCTGTCCTTCCACTATACCTGTTTGGACGGTCGAGAATTCACCCGAAGTTCCTAGTTGATTTGACGATTGGCAGGATTTCGTGACTTCACGATTTCATGCCTCTGTCTTGTCTCCAATAGTCGCCGAAGTGGCGAAGTTCCAGAGTCTTGAACCTTTATAAGGTTTTTCTAAAATTTGATTGAATGCCTATGTTAATTCCTGGTTTCGGCCTTTGGGGATTCCACCTGTTTCAAACTAATTTATCCAGGGAACATTCAATGCCAAATGACCAAAAAAATCATCAACCTAATCGAATGGCTGAGGTTTTAATGGTTTGATCTTATGGCTCTGGTTATACCCAAAATTTCTGAACTAGATATGATAGATATCATTTATATTCCTTCTCCCAAAGCTTTATTGACATGGGATCAATGTCCTTCAGAGGTTTGATTCCTCTGAGACTCCTTTGGATTTACACTTGGATTCCAACTGAACCACGATCGTTGATCTGTGCCTTCGATTAGCAATAAAAAATTTTCATATCTCCCGACTGTAACATAGTTTCCTCACAGTTCAGAAGGTGTTTCTACAGTTGATCTATTGGGAATGTTATCCCAATGTCACTTCCTTAAGGCACTCCTTTTCTTGAGCTTTCCTTCGACCTTTCCAAAGGTATTAACACTACGCGCTCTAATTTCGTGCATCCTAATACACTATCTCTACCGAGATTTAGGATCTCAAAGACATATTCTTTCTTAATGAAAATAACATATTGATCTTCTTGACATCATTACTAACACCATAATACCATGTCCAACACTGATCATATTGGCCTTCTTTGATTTCAATGCCAACACCATACCACCATGTCCAACATTCTCCCCCTTTCGCATTGATGACAATAAAGTAAAACCCCTTTTTAATCTTAACTGGATTTTATTGATCATTCTCCCCCTTTGACAACAATAAAAAAAAAATACGTTTCCTTTCTCCCCTTGGGTTGACGCTCCCCCTGAGGTGATGCTCCCCCTGTCCATGTGCTCCCTTTCTGATGAAGCTTGTGCAATTTAAAAAATACAAGGACATGTCTCTCCTTCTCATAAACTAATATAATAACTTGTTCTGCAAAACATTCATCTTCACTTAAACCTATGTGACTCCCCCACAGTCCTTTGAATCTGTAGAAATGAACTTTAACTTCTATCCCTTAGAAACATGATTAAATTTTCATCTGCTACTGTACTGCTGCCTCAAATACTCGAGACATGTTTTAGTCTGCTAGAAGTCTTAATCCATAATATTTTCTATCCAGGTTGCTTTCAATGATGCATTAGATATGCTTTAATTATGTTTTCCCATAGCTTCCTTTAAGAGTGTGTCAAGATTATACAAATACTTCTCAAGAATTACCTCCATTTGTTTTCAGACTGCTCCTAATTTTCCATGATAGTAGTCAACTATTCACTCCTTTATAACCCAAGAGCCTATTCATTTTTGTTGTCTCAAATAGTAATATGGTTCAGTTCCCATACAACCATAGCTAACTTCTTCACATTACGATCTTTCTCATGCTCATATTTCTGCTCAAATAGAAGTAGATTTGATATTAATGTTGTTGTCCTGTAACTCTTCAAACCATGATATTTGCTCAATAACCTTTTGTTGTTGGTTGTAAGAGTCCACTTCATAATCTTCTCATTATTTTGTGAATACCTCATTGGGTCTGGATCATACCACACTTTAGTAGCATTTGTAACACTTTGCAACATTGTGTACTCTAAATCATACTACACATTCCTTTCCCTTTCCTTCGTCTTGTTGACTTCAGGTTTTAAATATGAAATCAATGATGGCATTTTGATTTTCTTTGCCACATTTATTATTTTCCTCAGCCTGGGGACACTGAGAGTAACATTCCTATATTATTCAATACTCATGAGGTCATTACCAGGAACAACATTAAGTCTTCCCTGAATCCTCCTTCCTTTCTTCTGTTCGTATTTTCTGTTGAGGGGGAATTTAGTATCTTATCAAAATAACATTGGAAGCCTTCCAAGGCCATCATCGCTCAATTCATCTGGTTGGTATGCTATTGAAGATTCATCATCATCATCACTGTTTTGTGTAACACAAACTTCTTCATTCTTTTCTCTAGAATCTTCTTTTTGCATTTTCTTTTCATTGGCTAATGAACTATTGATTTGCAGGACATCATCAAGAAGTACACTTGTGTGATATTCTCTTTTATGAATTTTCCTTTCTTGAGCTTGATCCACTTTATATGCAAAACTTTGGTTTTCACATTATTTATTAGAAACTTCACCCATCATTATTCTATTCTAAACCTAGTCAATTTCGGGTGCAATATTTTCTTCATCTTCCTTGTTTTGTACTTCAGATTTGATTCTCCATACTTTCTTGTCCTTATAATTGAGGATATTTGTCTTTGTGGACAACCTGCATTTATTGGTTATATGATCATAATTGTTGCATCTATGGCATTCAACATTGAATTTTTGTAAAGGAGAGAAAGAGTTATAGTTTCTTTTTTCTGTATTGTTCTTATACCTTTGGAAATTTCTAAGATTGTATCTTCCATAAGCATTACATTGTACTTATGTACACAATTATTACAATAGAAGCCATAACCAAGGAACATATTTTTATGCCTCTTTGGAGGAGTTTTTATTGTAATTGTGTTCCATCTGTATTCATTCTTTTCTGAGGGGAGAACAAATTTCCACTGTTTTAATTCAATTCTTACCTTGCTTTCTTGTTTTCTGAAGGAGCTTTGAAGATATGTTGCATAACGTTTTGGATTTTTGTTAATTTCTTGATAAGTAATGTTATATCCTTTGTTAAAATTCTTTTGGTCATAGCCCAATCCTGTCTTATTGGTTGGTGATCTTTGCTTGTTAAGAATACCATTTAATGTTTTTTAATTGTTTTCAAATCTCGATTGCTTCTTTTCTTTTTCAATTTCTCTTTTTAGTAGGACAATTTCAGCCTCTAGATTTTCACAGTCTTGTTCCCTATCATTGAGTTTTTTAAAAATAATTTCTTCAATTCTTTTGGCTTCTTGGAGTTGAGTCTTCAAATCATTGATGACTTGCCTTATTTCTTTGATGGTCTTTGACACTTCTCTTTCTCTTGACTTTTGTGCTTCTTTATATTCTAATAGTCGTTCTCTTAATGGTTTATTCTTCTTTTTATACTTCCTTAGTTCTTCAAGTGCACTGATAAATTCTTATTCAAGGTTTACTTCTTCTTCATCTTCAGAATTTGCTTCATTATTATCAACATCATTATTTTCCATTCCCATAAATAGAAGCTCTCCATCATCTTCACTCATCTTTGAAGAATTAATGTCTTCTTTGGAGTAGAGGTTTTTCTTTTTCTTATAAAATTTCTTCTTGTATTGGTCTTTATCCCTTTTATGGTATTTCTGGTTGCAAGTTGATTCATCATCACTATCCTCTTGCTTGGGATATGGACATTTGTTAGCAAAGTGTCCGATTCTGCCACTGTTGAAACATTTGAAGGGTAAATTTACTTTATATTTTCCAGATCCTTTCCAAAGTTTCTTTATAAATTGGCCTCTTCTACATCTGCTATGTATGACTAATCTTCACTAGACGTATGCTCCTGATTCCTTTTTGCTTTTGATGTTTTGAAATATGTTTCTCCTTTTTCTAGTCTCTCTTTCCATGTTCTCATCTCATATGCTGTGAGGATCCCATGTAGTTCATCAATTGTGAGATTATCAAGGTCTGGTCTATCTTCAAGGGTAGAAATCTTGGCATCATACCTCATAGGTAATGATCTCAAGATATTTTGGACAATGGGTTGATCTTTGAGTTCTTCTACTAATGCTCTGATTGAGTTGGTCACTTCATCCTATCTTTCAAGATATTCTACTATGTTCTTTTCTTCTTTCATTTTCAAGTTTTCAAATTGTTATGTAGATTTGTAGTTTGGCATGTTTGAACTTGCTGTCTTCTTCACATATTACCTTTAGTTTGTCCCAACTCTAGGAGACACCAATACCATTGTTTTAGGGCACCAAACCTAGGAAGCACCAACTCCCTTGTTTCAGGTCTCTAACCCTAGGTAGCACCAACTCCCTTGTTTCAGGGCACCAACCCTAGGAAGCACCAACTCCATTTATTTAAACTTTAATTAGCAAAGGATATTAATCCTTCCTTGTGTTGATATTATGATAGTTGCGAGAGGTATTTAACTCCACGTGTAAACCTGACGAGAATAGAATATTTCGAGAAGCAAGAAGAAACCCTAATTAGTTGGATAATAACCCTAAAAGACAATTTGGCTCAAGAGGATAACTTGTATTAGGTTATTATCCTCCAAGAGAAGAAGTTGGCTAAAGGAAATATTATATACTAAGTAAATAGGCACCCAAAATGTGAAGTCGGCCCAGGCAATTTGCCAGATTTAGTATAAATACAGGAGGCCAATATTTATTCTGGCAGGAATTCTCAGAACTGCAGAAGCAACACTTGTGCACATTGCAGTTGTCCAATTTGTGCGCAAGTTTGGAGGAGAGATGCCATTGCAGCTGCTGCAGCTAGTAGATTTTGGTTTTGGCTTGGAATATCTCTTCATTATGGTTTGGAATCTCTGATCAACTCTTTCTTGGTGCGATATCCTTGGAGAAAGGTGCACCACCCTTTGTTTGGCTATCTAGCCTAGGGTTTGCTTCCAAAATGATTCTTTTTCAATGTTAAGGTGCTCGGGGGTGGCTTCGACCTATGGTTGGGTGAAAATAGTAATATTGTCTATGGTTAAACGAGCACATCCATCATATTCTAACAGGTTATAGGCCCACAACTCCTTCATTCAGTCTAACCACTGGAAGGGAGCATAGCCATACGGATATTAATCTCGTTGAAAGAACTATCGCTAGGGTTTCTAACAGAAGTAGTCACCAAAGCACTGCCGCTAGGGTTACTAGCAGGTGCAGTTGCAGAAACCCTAATACTCTCGTTGAGACACCTTAAGTGAAGGGATTGACCTAACTTCTGGATAGACTAGTGCATCCTAGCTTAGTGCATCTCCTGGTACTCTCAGCAAGCCAAGGCGTCAAGTTTGAGTTTTTGGTCAAAATCTAGGGTTGACCAAGTCAAAGCAGCCACGACTTACTCTATGAAGTCAGAAAACAAGTTATATGGGGCTTCTAAATTCAGAGCATCGAAAAAAAGGATTGACCTCATCCTTGCCAAGAATAAAGTGTTGGATATCGTGAAAGGAAAGATCATGGAACTAAAGTTTGAAGAAGGAAAAGAGAAGGAACCGCATAACGTTGCAGTTATGGAGAAGTTCAAAGACAATGACATCAATTCCATGAGTATCATAGTGGAATCTATAAAATACCACTTGATACCCTACATATCCCATATTGACTCATCTAAGAAGATGTATGATTCCCTAACAAACCTCTTCTCAGTGAGAAACATTGGACAAGTAAAGAGTCTAAAGAATGAGCTCCGTGACATGAAGATGAATGATGATGACAACATCACATCATACTTTGTGAGGATCTCTCAGTTAAGAGATCAACTACAATCTATTGAAGAGATCATCTCAGAGAAGGAACTGGTAAATATAGTACTCAACGGTCTTCCCAGGACATGGGATGCATTTGCCACAAGCATGGACACAAGGAAGGAGTATCCTACATTCGAAGAACTTTGGACTTGTTTTGCACAAGAATAATCAAGGATTAGTGCAGAAGAGAAACCTCAAAATAAATACGATGATCAAGCCTTCACAACAAAATTCAAGAATTTCAGGAACAAAGGGAAGTTTGGTTCAAGGAAGAAGCCAAATCAAGAGAAAGATATGTCAAAAATACAGTGCTTCAACTATCGAAAGTATGGTCACTATAAGAATCATTGTCCCGATCTGAAGAAAAGGAAGGAGACACACGAACCATCAGTGGCTGAAGAAAAGGAACCTTCAAAGAAGATTAAGAAGGAAGAAACAAACTTCTTCTTCTAAGACAAGGTAAACAACAGTCTTCATAGTTCTTGTACATACCATGTTTTCTGTACATATCTTGCATATCTGTTTCTTAGAAGATAATATGTTCAAAGAGAAAATATACTTATGGAAGAAAAACAAGATAAGGACTGCTATCACTATGACTATAAGACAAGCTGGAAGATAAGACGAAATCAGAAATAAACGTAGAAGAAGTAAAGACATAAAGAAGTCAACAATCAAGAGGAAATTGGAAAAAGATTTGTGACACTTTGTAGAAGTCAATAAGGATGCAGACGGAAGTGTGGACTCTCCTATATGGAGGGAGCTAATTATATATTACCAAAATAAGAGCATGCATTCATACATGAAGCAAGGATTAGGAGGGAACCAATCCTATGATCCATTGAAGATGATGAAGTATATATCCATGGTAGCAACCATGAAAAGCAGTACATATTCCGTTTGACTTTAGAAGAAGTCTTCTTCGGAAAAAGAAGCCTCAAAATTATCCTTGGTTGTCCATCCACATCCATGATCCTATGATGAAAGGAAGAAGGCAGAATCTTCAGGGCATGGAATCTATAGAAAACTCCATGAACTCAAAAGAGAAAGAAAAACATGAGGAAGAACATGAATATTCCAAGAGAGAAAGAAAATACAGAACAACCAGTCATTGTATTGAGAATCACAAGACTATTAGCCTGATATGAACTCACTAAAAGAAATCAAGCAGAGGAACTGAAAGTTGTGATGAAGAAAAATGTATGGAAGACTAATGAATGAAAGCATTGCGAGATCCAGAACTAGAAGTTCTCCTAGATGGAGGGAGAAGACTATGATGATTGTTTGTTCCAAGTAAACCATACATACCTCTACATGAGCCATTATATCGTCCTCAATATCCATGGGTTGGAGTTTACATCAGATGAATGCAAATAATATTCTCCAAAATAATTGAACAAAGAGCATATGAAGAGAAACCTCAAGGATTTGAGGTATATGAGAAAGAGACCCTTGTATGCAGATGAATGAAGACAACTTGGTAGAGAACCTCCAATGCATAGAAGAAGCGTGGTGAAAACTTTATATATTATATCATAATGGTTACTTTTGACTCCAGAATGATGGATTGCCAATCCATGACAAAGATCTCATGATGACAGAAGAAGTGCCACATGGATATGTTCCATTTTGAGCCTTGCCATGATGTTATGAGCTAGCAGGAAACAAAAGAGCTGAATTCAACTATGATGTACTGTAATGATCAAATTTATATGAAGCCTTCAGAGAAAAAAAGTGTTTCAGAAAGACCGAAGTACATTGAGATCAAGCATTACATTCTCTATGATGAAGTCCAGAAAAGAGAAGTGGTTCTCTAATATATATATCTCCACAGATGAGCAGATAAGCAGACATTTTGGTAAAGCCTCTGTCTAAGATGAAAGAGTTTGCGTACTCAAGCTGGAGCTCATGGAGATGACTTCCTTATTGAAAAAGGAAGAGATGAATCCCAAGTTGGGAGGGAGCATTGCCGTGTTATTGACTTATGGACAGTCATTTTTCAGTTTGAAAAATGGTCCAGGATGAGCAGTTCCTTTCCAGTTCGGAAAGTGGTTTGAGATTTCTGACGGATAGGCATTTTCCAGTTCGGAAAATGGTCCAGATCGAATGGTCATTTTTTTTAATGAAAATGGTTCGATGGATTGCTGATGTACCATAGACAACGATTCCCCCTTGTGGTTAACATAGGGAATGGTCTAGGACAGTCTCTCTTCTTGACGGTCACTCTTAGTAGTGGTCAAGAAGGTTGGTCCTCTTCGTCGGACAATCATTCTTTTGAAGCTCACAGTGGTGAGAAGTTTCAAAGAATGGTCCATTTTGGAGGTTGGTGTGGGACAGTCATTTCCTTAGGAAATGGTCTGGACAGTCATTTCCTTAGGAAATGGTCCAGACAGTGATTCCCTAGAGAAGATTCATTCTCTCCAGGTTTCACTTTGTTTAGTGTTGGAGGAATGGTCCAGATAGGCGAATGGTCCAGGTTTAGCAATCAGGGACAGATATTCCCTAGGGCAGATTCATTCTCTCTAGGTTGCACTTTGTTTAGTGCCGAAGGAATGGCCCAGATAGATGAATGGACTAGGCTCAAAAATCATGACATTTATTCTTCCTTTCTTGAGAAGAATAGTCCAAATAGCTCATCATTGATGTTCTACTTTCTGAGGGCAGATGCTCTTCTAGACCTCATAGATGTGAGTGGAAGAATAATAACAATGTTTTATGTGCAGGTCAATATCAGATGATTGTTATGGAGACTGTATGTCTCCAGACATTAGACATATACTACTGTGGTGGATGTGTTCCACTAATTATGACTATATGTCATTGATCAAGTATCTGTGTGCTACTTGGTGTGGCAGTGTACCACTGGATTGTAGTTGTGTACTACTATGGATAGACATAGTTGTGTTCTATTGAATGACATTGTTCTAATTTTCCTTGAAGATTATCAGTAATGTTGGAAATGATTATCAGCTAGATGGATGATCAATGGACAGAGATTTCCCAGACGTAAAATGGTTCAAGACATTTATTCTTCTAGGACATATGATTAGATTAGAAGAAGGGCTCTTGTGTCACTCTGTGGAGTGAGTGACTTATCCAACATCATGTATGATTACTCAGATGGAGTATGGTTTTGAGAGATGATGCAGCTGATGACATTGATAGTGATGATGGTGCTCATGATCTAGTCATGAGATAGTCTATACGACTATGTTCATGCTACCGAGTGAATGGTATGTTTGTTCTCAAGACCATTACCTTCAATACCTACCTAGCTAGGAGGCAGTGTTGATATTATGGTAGCTACGGGAGGTATTTAAATCCATGTGTAAACCCGGCGAGAATAGAATATTCTGAGAAGCAAGAAGAAACCCTAAAAGACAATTCGGCTCAAGAGGATAGCTTGTATTAGGTTATTAGCCTCCAAGAGAAGAATTTGGCTAAAGGAAATATTATATACTAAGTAAATGGCACCCAAAATGAGAATTCGGCCCAGGCAGTTTGCCAGATTTAGTATAAATACAGGAGGTCAGTCTTCATTCTGGAAAGCATTCTTAGAACTGCAGAAGCAACACTTGTGCGCACTGCAGTTGGCCAATTTGTGCACAAGTTTGGAGGAGAGCTGCCATTGCAGCTGCTGCAGCTAGAAAATTTTGGTTTTGTCTTGGACTATCTCGTGGTTATGGTTTGGACTCTTTGATCTGCTCTTGCTTGGTGTGCTATCCTTGGAGAAAGGTGTGCCACCCTTTGTTTGGCTATCTAGCCTAGGGTTTGCTTTCATAATGATTCTCTGTCAAGGTTAAGGTGCTCAGGGGTGGCTTCAGCCTATGGTTGGGTGACAATAGTAATATTGTCTATGGTTAAACGAACACATCAATCATATTCTAACACCTTTCTCCTCCCTTCCACCCTCACTTCATAAGAATTTTCATCCTTCTTCGTTGGACTCTACACTTGATTTTGATCTTCTGATGTAAACCTCAGAGACACTTTTCTTTCACCATACCTTTATGTTTATATAATATTCCAATAGGTATGAAATTGAACCATTTTGTCTTTTTAATAATGAGCCATTGCACCTCTTCATTTAATTAACACAAATGGTAAATTTTTGTTTATTAATTGATTTTCGAACACCAAATTAGATAGTGATTTTTGTACGAATATTCTTGAGCGAAAAAAACAAATTTTAAATTTCTATGACATGGGTTTTGTGTAGAACATGCCCAATTAGCTGATATGCAAGTAGTTTCTCAAGAAAATGTGTGAGGTGGACGATACAAGTGGTTATTTGAAGGAAACTTGCCTAGATTTATTGTTGCAGCCACCTTCTAAACTCTCCTAATGAAGCATCCAGTTCAGGAGCAACGATTTGGTCATAGATCCACATGATCAATAGCTATGACCAAGAGCTATGTCCTTAGTGATTCTCCTGTTAAGAACCTATTCTTCATGTGCTTACTCCATGTAACCCAATGTTGTGACCACAGGATAAAAATGATGCTTAAACTCCAACTCTCTCAAATTTTGACCTACCGAAGTGGTCATAAAGTAATGCTGACTGCTTACTGTCGGTTGACAGCCTCCCCTTACGCTATCCTTCCACTTGATTAATCCAATGACTATGAATTAATCAAGTGTTGGTATGGACAATCCTTATTTATTTCGGGACTTTGATACTTCAGGACTCCGAGATATTACAGCTCTAAAGTCATTCAACTCCATCAGAGTTATACCTTCGAAGTGCTTACACCATCCTTCCACTACTTGATCTAACGGCTCACATTACTCCCAAATTATTCCATAGATCTAACGGTTGGTGGGATTTCGAGGCTTCAACACTCCATGACTTCAAGAATTTGTAGCTTACCTTGTCCTTCCACTATACTCGATCGGACGATTGAGAATTCACCCGAAGTTTCTCCTTGATCGGATGATTGGTGTGATTTCAGGGCTTCGACACTCCGGGACTCGGAGAATTTGTGGCTTATCTTGTCCTTCCACTATACTCATTCGGACGGTCAAGAATTCAACTGAAGTTCCTCCTTGATCCAATGGTTGGCGAAATTTTGCGACTTTGTGATTTCATGCCTCTGCCTTATCTCCAATAGTCACCGAAGTGGCAAAGTTCCAGAGTCCTAAACCTTTATAAGGTTCTACTAAAATTTGATCGAATACCTACGTTAATTCATGGTTTCGGCCTTCGGGGATTCCATCCTTTTCAAAATCATTTATCCCTAGAACGGTCAACGCCGAATGAACACATAAATCATCAACCCAATCAAATGGATGAGGTTTTAATGGTTCGATCTGACAGATCTAGTTATACCCTAAATTTCTCATCTAGATCTGACGACTCTCACTTATTCGACTTCTCTTGAAGATTTATTGACCTCAGATCAATTTCCTTCAGAGGTTTGATTCCTTTGATACTCCTTTGTCTTTACACTTGGATTCCAACTTTACCATTATCATTGACCTGTTCCTTCGATCAATGATCGACAATTGTCATATCTCCTCACTATAACATAGTTTCCTCATAGTTCTGAAGGTGTTTATATAGTTGATATGTTGGGAATTCGATCCCAATAGCACTTCCTTAAGGTACTCCTTTTCCCGAGCTTTCTTTCGACCTTTCCAAAGGTCTTAATGCTGCACGCTTTGATTCCATACAATCTAATACACTATGTCTCTTGAGCTTTAGGATCTCAAAGACATATTCTTTCTTAATGACAATACCATATTGATCTTCTTGACATAAATACTAGCACCATAATACCATGTCCAATATTGATCATATTGGCCTTCTTTGAAATCAATTACAACACCATACCACCATGTCCAACATGAGGTCCTATAGAAATCTTGCTTGGGACTTAATTGTAAATTTATTTTTATTTTTCAATATTCATGCAATCCTAAGACATTTTAATCAACACGATGATTCATTAGTAGCAAAAGAAAGTACTTTCAGGACTCATGAGGTTCAAAATATTAAATATGAAGTGGAGATAAAGTATAGACCTTCAATGCCCAATGATATCAAACATTGGCAGGTATTTGAAGATGATCAACTGATTAAAAAGTTTTTAGAAATAGTTGATGAATTTTCTGCAACTCATATTGATAAAGAGGATGAAAAAAATAATGAACAAATTAATCAAAATAGTCATTCATATCCTAAAATGAAAAATATGATTGCTAACCATAAAATGATGGTATTAAGAAATAATCATATTCCAAAAGGATTAGTTCCTGTGGATTTTTTTTTTGATAAATATGATGTGTTGGAATATTCAACAATAGTGAGAGGGGGTGAATCAATATTGGTCCAATTTTAACAATATTATCTCTTTTACCACTTGAACTAATCATCATATAATTAATCATAAATAATATAGAGAATTGTATATCAACATAGATCAACAAAATTGTACAATACACAAATATTTTACGTGGAAATCCAATCAGGGAGAAAACCGCATAAATTTTTTCTTATAATAATCAAAAGTTACATTCTTTACAAGATTCAACTTGTGAAGGACATCAATCCCTGTAGTAAGCACCCACTTACAACTTTTCAAGCACCAAATTGACAAGCACCAACCTTTTGATCTATTGAAGACACCAATCCTCACTGTAAGCACCAACTTACAGTCTACAGACACTAATCTTCTAGGCATCAACCTATTAAGATAGACGAGGAAACCAATCCTCTACCTTGCATCACCCTTCCACCCTAAAATAAATATTCTTTTAAACCAAACTTACTTGCACCACCCAACCACCCTGACATGTTCCTCTTTCATTCTTTTTTCTATTCTTCTCACCTTCATTTTCACGAACTCAAATTATTCGTTACATATCTTCACGACTCACACACAAACCTACACAATATCATGGATACTTATATAAAATATACACCCAAATATTTTTCCACATATCCAAAGAATACAGGGTAGACTCTAGATCTCCACAAAAACAGGGTGCACCGACTTGTACAAAACCCCATCTTTTCCATACTTGATTTGTTAAAAAAAAGCTTGACGTACAATTACCGTCGAATTTGTTCTTGGATTCAATATCGTCTGTCGATTTACTTCATGGTCCATCAAAATTCACCATGAAACCATGACGTACAACAATTGTCATATCTCTTTATTAAATCCCAGTTGTCGATCTATTCCTTCGGGACCACGGCTCTTCAGTCCACAGTTGTCATCCGATAAGATCTTAGATTGATCTTGACTATAGATCTGTCCTTTACCAATACTTAGAAAATTTTTTTGAATACTTACCGTGGGTTCCTGGGTCTAAGCCACATATCTTCACACCTTCATGACCTCCAAATTGTACCCCAAAGTTCCGCTACATTCATTTTTCACCCACACTTAGACACATTTCAAAACATTTAATTGTGGGTCATTTGGACCGTCCAATCCATGACACATGGAAATTTTTGAGCCGGTGGATCTCTGACACGTCTTTATCTCTTGGTTCGTCCGATCTTTGACATGTGGTAATTTTCTGGGCCGTTATATCTCTAACACATGGCTACCTCCTGGGCCGTCCGATCTCTCAATATTAGTACTTAGTCATTTCTTCATACTTAGCCAACTCTTCAAGATATTATCACGGGTCCGCATGCATTCTCTTATTATCCTCATATTCTCAATACTCCGTCATCCTCACTATCTCCGCGAAGTTTCAATACTTAGTCTTTTTTCAAGACTTCTATGTCCACCCAATTCTTAGTACTTAGTTGTTTTTTCCAACTTTTCATTGTGGGTCGGTCTATGGGGTCGTAGGTTCACGCTCATGTCTTTACATACCTTTGATGCTCCACAATATCTCAACACTTAGTCATTTTTTTAACTTTTCACCGCGAGTTCACGCTCACTTATTTATATACCTTTGATTCTCCACTGCTCCATGACATATCAACACTTAGTCATTTTTCGATATTTCACCGCAGGTCACGGGACTATAGAATTTCCATGTTTCTTGTAGCTTTGTCTATCCAACCGATTCAATATTCATACTTAGACATTTTTTGAGACATCGACCATTCGTCATATTATTGATACTTCACCATTTTTCCAATATTTCACCATGGGGCCACATGACTATTGCATTTCTTTTCACATACTTCTGATTCTTCACAGCTCTGTGACATCTCAACACTTACTCATTTTCCCAATATTTCATTGCAGGTTTGCGGGACTATCACATTTATTCACAAATACTTCTTTCTCCATCATTCTGCGACGTCTTGGGACTTAGTCGTTTTTGAGTTCCCATTGCGGGCCTCAACCCTTTATCTTAACATTTGATCTCTTTGATTTCTTGGGGATGAACGGTCATGATCTAATTGCTCAAAATTTAATCCTTTACGTAAGGTTCCATAGATATTCCTCTTGCTTTTGTTCAAACTAAGAGACAACCCCTTTTCATTATAATCCTCTTTGTTCACAATTTCCCAATGAATGTGGGATATATTGATTTCACCATTTCTTCATTCTTCTATAGATTGTTCCGCAACAAAAATTCTTCCATGGGGTTATCTTTCCTGCTATAGATCTCTTTACCTCTTCATACCTTTGTATAGTATAAACATCAAAGTGGTAGTGATGATAAGACAATGTTAAGAAAATGTTGTCATTGATGTCAAAGTGGTAGTGGTGATGATGATGTGGCAGTAATGATAAGGATGTAAAAGTGTTGATGATGACGTGGCAGTGAAAAGGGGAGATTGTTTGAGTATTGAAGCCATGAAGCCAAGTAAAGAAGCCTTGAAGCCAAGTGAAGAAGCATTGAAACCATGAATCCAAGTAAATAATCCTTGAGATAGTTTGAGTATTGAATCCATGAAGCCAAGTGAAGAAGCCTTGAATCCATGAAGCCAAGCTAAGAATGCTTGAAGCCTTGAAGCCAAGAGAAGAATCCTTGAAGACATGTTGATGTAGCCTTGAGAATTAAAAATGCATTAGTCAATCCATGAGGAAAATTCAATGTCAAAGCAAATTGAGGAAGCCTCTAAATCAGTAATGATGTGTCCACTTCAAGAATCCTTGAAGTGCCTTGAAGGAGCCTTGCCATAAGTGTATATAACTCCAAAGTGGTCCCCTTATGATGTACCTTTTAAGAATGGACCTCATGGGATGAGATAATACGTGGTTTTTTCCACATGCCCACTTTTAGTTTTACACAAATGGAGCCCACAATATGTACAATATAAATATTAAAAGCCTACAAATGTCCAAGATAAAGATTCCAAGATGGCGATTGTTGAAAGTATTATTTTTTGGTCAATTTGGATACTCTATCTTTGAGAAAATATTCACCCTAAATAACTAAATAAAATTGAATCACAAGTTATATGGTTGGACATATTATTCTGAGACATTTCCAATGTTATATGGAAGTCCCTCTAACTCCCTAGGAATGAGGAGATACAAATTTTTCCGTCTGACAACCCAACCAAAAAATTGAGGTTTGCTCAACTAATTTCTGGGGACAAATTACTATAAATACATGATAGAATTTCACATTTTTAGAGAAACCAACGAAGAGATCAAGTATGAGGTGTTATAAAGGTGTTGGGGTGTCTTTCTATTGTTAAATATAAGTCTAAGGGATTCTCTTAAGAAGGAAAAAATTCCAAAGGAAGACAAAGTCTTGTGAAGATTTGTTCAAGGTTTTTTTTTCTTTGAAGGTCATCTTGGAAATTTTGATATGGATTTGTTTATAGAATGATTTAGATAGAAAAAAAATGGAGGTGTTTTAGAAGAGTTTGCAAAGAATCTTGAGTATGAATTTTGGGTCTTGAATCATTACATGTTTGGAGTTATACTCAATGGAATTTGAGGTTTTTACAACTATGGTTTTGTTCTTCAAAACTAGTCATCTTGCCATTTTTGCTATAACCTTTTTTGGGAACGATTCAAGGAGAAAAAATTGGAGGAATTTCAGAGAAGATATTGAAGAATATTTGGTTCAATTTTCAGAGCATGATTCATTCCAGGTACAAAGTTATACTTGTTTGAAGTTAGGGTTTATGACTAATCCAAAAAATAGTCCCAAACCGTGTTCGAGATAAAACGGTTATATCTGAAGCTTGGTAGGTCAAAATTGAATTCCAATTTTGCATTAGAAGGAGAACATATCATACTATTTGAGGTCCAAGTTTCATAATCATAAATGGAAAATTGAGCTCGTGGCGAATCTTACAAGTTGGCAGATTTGAGGTACAGTTCTGAGCAATTTTGTATGCAAATTTAAGAAGTAATTTTGGGATTGTATTTGAAGGTTATGATGTTGATGTGAGGTTGTGATGATGCTATATGATTTTATATGGATTTGTGATGTTTCCATGAGTGGATGTTGTCCTGAATGGATGTTACCGTCAGTGATTACATTATGGAAATGATGCTATGAGGCTTGCTAGAGTTTGAAGGTTTGTATGTGGAATGAAGCATGCAGGTTTGGAGGCAATCAGTGTGATTAAAGTAATAGTATGATGACAGTGATAGTGACAATGTGAAGATAATGAAAATGACAATGTGAATACAATAGAAATGTGATGACAATGACAGTGTGAAGAAATTTATAGTGATAGTGTGAATACAGTGAATGTTGTAGGTTGATACTCTTATTCATATCAGAGTGGAAGGGTGGCTCTCGGGAATATTGGTGTCTTCATTCAACAGTTTGGTTCTAGTGCTTTAGGGAGTGGGTTATTCCTTCCAATTGGAGCTAGTAAAGCCGAGGGGTTGGGGCCTCCTTCTAGTCGGTGGTTGTAAATCAGGGAGTTGGAGCTTCTTTCAGGTTGGTGCCTCCTTCTAGTTGGTGTTGGAGAATCTTGGAAGTTGGTGCTTCCTATGAATGTAATCTTGACATGATATAAGAAACACATTCCATGGTTTTCTCCCGTTTGAGTTTCCACATAAAAATAATTATGTTATGTGTATGGTTTTATGCAATGATGAATATAATTGTTAATGGTTAATGTTTACATGATGTATCAATATTGGTGAATAATCCAATAATTGGTATCAGAGAAAGTTCCTTCATGAAAAATTTAACCACTAGAAGGAAGATCATGGATATTCAGGAAGTTTTTTTTTTGTTTGCTAGTTTGTCCGTGACCTGCGGGACTAGCCTGTGGCTGAGAAACCGTGACTTAGGGGAATCTATGCCGTCAAAATCACCCGAGGATCGCACAAGGCCTGAGCCACACCAACCCTTAACATGGATGGATTTTTTTTGTCCCCACAGGTTTCGAACTGGTGACTTTAACATCACAGAGTGCCTTAACAACACACTCTGTCACTGATTGACCTACACCTCGGGGACTAAAGGTATGCGGGCTTGTTCCAATTAAGCTTTGTTCCACGACTAGACCACGTCCTTGCTCAGGTTTGAGCACAAGACCTGACCTTCATTGCAAGAATGACTTTACCATCCAACCGCCTCTGTCGAACTTAAAAGGTATGTGGGCTTGGCCCAGTTAAGCTTTGTTCCATGACTAGACCACGTCTCTGCTCAGGTTTTAGCACAAGACCCGACCTTCATTGCAAGAACGAATTTACCATCCAACCGCCTCCACCGACCTTTGGATATTCAGGAAGTTTACTTTGTAGATGGAGTTCAATTTTTCAATGGATCAAACTTTTCTCATTGAAGCATAAGGACGAGAGAATTTTTACAAGGGTTTGATATTTGAGAATTAATATTATACGGTTACACCATTCCAAAAGTCAGACCAAAATGTGCAACATTAAAGAAGCTACAAAAAGAAAATGCAATGGTATTGAACATAATTCTAAGGGGATTATCAGAGTCTGAAAATAAAATAAATGAATTTGGAAATCATTCTTCAACTAAAGAGATTTGGGACAAATTACAAGAAAACTACACAAAGGAAGGAATGCAGGAATTGAAGAATATCAAAAGGAAGATACACCAAAGAAAGAAACAACATCAAAGAAAATGGATGACAACCCTAAACATGTAGCTGATAAATCAAATGAATAAAAGGTGAAGGAAGTCTAATCAATTAAGTATTCTTGTGGTGATAAATTGAATTCTTGTGACATTAGATGTACCGATGCAAATAAAAGCAGTTTTGACAAAGATGAAGATGAAATCAAAATCCATGCCTTGTAATAAGAAGAGAATGATGAAGTTGAAGTTGAAGTAGACCTTGAAGGGGAACAAATTAGTGCTCTAGATGATTTAAGGAATGCAAGGGAGAAGAACAAAATGCTAATGGAACAACTACATAGGTATCAAAAAAATAATACATTGCTAGAAGAGAAGCTAAGTGAGACTGAAAAGACGATCATTATTTTAAAGGAACAAGCATAAGTGGCTATAAAGACTAAAAACACATTGAAGAATAAATCAGAAGAGAAATATACCCAACTAAGCACAGACCTACAAAACGCTATGATTCAAACAAAAGAGGACAAGAAAATTAAAGAAGTCCTAAACAATCAACTAAAAGAAAAGGAAGAAATCTGTCAAGCAAAAGAAATTTAAATTGTTTCTCTAAGAGAATAAGTGAAAAGTACAACTAACACAAAATTGAAGCTTTAGAAGAGTTCATCAGCCTTAGAATACATCCTGAATTAGCAAAGATTTCCTAGTGACAAGACAGGTATTGGGTATGACTACAAGCAAAAACACATTGAAGAAGAAAATAGTTTCAAACTACCAAGAAAGACTGAAGAAAGACTTGAAAGTCATACAAATGGTTCAAAGGATTCCATTAGCAGAGAAAAATAAAATGATAAATCAAGACATGACAAGAAAGCATCTCAAATATCTCCATGTCAAAGAAGACCCTTTGCTCCCAGGTATCAAAGTTTCTTTCCTAGTTATTGTTTTTATTGCAACAATTTTGGACATAAGGCTATAGACTGTAGAGATTATGCACGAAATACTCAAGTAAGGAATAGAGGTATTTACAATAATGTTGAATGTTACCAATTCCACAACCATGGACACATATCTCTGGATTGTATAAGCATGATGGAGTCTTCCATGAAATAAAATGCTCATATCAAATATAACAAGGTTTGGAGAAGAAAACAAAACCAAGAAGAACATGTCAATGGAGAATTATGAAAGAACATACCCACAAGAGTTGCATAGATGAGTAAAAATGATAATTTTGAAAGTAAAGAGGAATATGTCAGGATTGCAAATGATGATCCTGTAGTAGAGCAGGATTATACATTATTCTAAACAATTTGGCATAGAGACTCCCGATATCGTAGAAAATGTTGAGGGGCAGTCAAGTAGTAGGCAAGGAAGACCAAAGAAAGGACAACAAAGGATCAGTGTATTGGTAAATCATATGAGAGCACATGGGGAACTACTTTAGAAAGCTTCAATAAATGTCCCAGACTAAGGGGGAGTCAACATAGTCAAAGGGGGAGTATTGTCGAAAAGGAAATATGCTCACAAAGACAACATTATAGTCGAAACAAGGAATCGTTGATGAAAAAGGGAGAAACACAATGAGTTAGATGGTAGTGGATGAAAGTATGAAGACATGAGGAGCAATAGAATAATAAAGAGAATCATGAAATTCTAGAGAGGGAGCAATTATTTATCCTGGATGTCAAAGGAGAGAGAAACAAAGTGTTGGTGATAGGGGGAGCCACATGATAAGAAAAAATGATCCCTTTTCTATTGATGTCAAAAGGGGGGAGAAACAAAGTGATGGATACAATGAGCACGATGATGGATAGAGTGAGCATGCATCACTACAAAAGGAAGAAGGTGTTTCCATCAATTACAAAGGGGGAGATTGTTGAGAAAATGTTGTCATTGATGTCAAAGTGGCAACGATGATGATGATGATGATGTCAAAGTAATGATAAGGATGTAATAGTGATCATGATGATGTGGCAGCGAAGAAATGAGATTTTTTGAGTATTGAAGCCATGAATCCAAGTAAATAATCCTTGAAACCATGAATCCAAGTAAAGAAGTCTTGAGACTATTTGAGTATTGAATCCATGAATCCAAGTGAAGAATCCTTGAAGCCATGAAGCCAAGTAAAGAAGCCTTGAATCCATGAAGCCAATAGAAGAAGCCTTGAATACATGTTGATGAAGCCTTGAGAATTCAACATGCAATAATCAACCCATGAGGACAAGTAAATGTCAAATAAAATTAAAGAATCCCCTAAAGTAGTAATGATGTGTCCACTTAAAGAAACCTTGAAGTGCCTTGAAGGAACCTTGGTAAAAGTGTATATAACTCCAAAGTGGTCCCCTTATGGCGTAAATTTTAAGCATGACCCTCACGGGATGAGATATTATGTGGTTGTTTCCACATGCCCACTTTAATTTGTACATAAATGGAGCCCAAAATATTTCCAATATAAATATTACAAGCCTACAAATGTCCAAGATAAATATTGCAAGATGGAGATTGTTGATTGTATTAATTTTTGGTCAATTTGGATAGCCTATGTTTGAGGAAAATTTTACCCTATATAAGTAAATCAAATGGAGACACAAGTTATATGGTTGGAAATATTATTTTTATACCTTTCCAAAGGTATATGGAAGTCCCTGTAACTATCTAGGAATGAGGATATATGAATTTTTCCGTTTGACAACCCAACTAGAAAATTGAGGTTAGCTTAGCTAATTTTTGGGTAAATAATTACCATAAATACAAGATATAATTTCATAATTTTAGAAGAACCAACGAAGAGATCAAGTTTGAGGTGTTCTCAAGGTGTTGGGGTGTTTTTATAGTGTGCAAGACAAGTCTAAGGGATTCTCTTAAGAAGGGAAAAATTCTAAAGGAAGATGAAGTCTTGTGAAGATTTTCTCTAGGGTTTTTCTTTGAAGGTCATATTGGATTTTTTGATATGGATTTTTTTTATAGAATGATTAAAATAGAAAAAAATGGATGTGTTTTAGAAGAGATAGCGAAGAATTGATACAAATTTAAGGTCTTAAATCATTACAGGATTGGATTTATACTCGGTGGAAATTGAGGTTTTTACAACTAAGGTTTTTTTCTTCAAAACAAGCCATCTTGCCATTTTCGCTATAACCTTTTTTTGGGGATGATTCAAGGAGAAAAATATGGATGAATTTCAGAGAAGATATCAAAGAATATTGGGTACAAGTTTCATATCTTGATTCATTAGAGGTATAGAGTTATACTTGTTTGAAGTTAGAGTTTGTGACTAATCCAAAACGTAGTCCCAAACAAGTGTTCGATATAAAATGGTTATATATGAAGCTTGGTAGGTCAAAATTGAATTAAATCTATTTAATTATAAGGATAAAATATCCTAATATCTGAGGTCCAAGTTTCATAATCAGAAATGGAAAATTGAGCTCGTGGCGAATCTTACAAGTTTGCAGATTTGAGGTACAATTCTGAGCAGTTTTGTATGTAGATTTAAGAAGTAACTTTAGGATTGTATTTGAAGGTTGTGATGTTGCTATATGCTCTGCTATGAAGTTGTGATGTTTTCATGATGTTTCCCTGAGTGGATTTTGTTGTTAGTGGATGTTGTCATGAATGGATGTTACTATCAGTAGATGTTGTCGTTAATGATTACATTCTGTAAATTATGCTATGAGGATTGATAGGGTTTGAAGGATTGTATGTGGAATGGAGCATGCAGGTTTGGAGGAGATCAATGTGAATACAGTAAAAATGTGATGACAATGACAATGACAGTGAGAATTTGAAGACAATGACAATGACAACGTGAAGACAGTGATAGTGTGAAGACAATAACGATGTGTTGACACTGACAATGACAATGTGATGACACAAACAATGGAAATGTGAAGACAATGAAAGTGGTAGGTTGATACTCTTATTCATATCAAGGTGGTAGGGTGGTGCTCATGAAAATTGGTGTCTTCAATCAATATATTGGTTCCTATGCTTTAGGGAGTGGGTGCTTCCTTCTAGTTGGAGCTGGTAAAGCTATGGGGTTGGTGCCTCCTTCCAGTCGATGCTGGTAAATCAAGGAGTTGGAGCTTCCTTTAGGTTGGTGCCTGTAAATCAGGGGGTTGGTGCCTCCTTCCATTTGGTGTTGGAGAATCTTGGAAGTTGGTTCTTCCTATGAATGTAATCTTGACATGATATAAGAAAAGCATTATGTGGTTTTCTCCCATTTGGGTTTCCATGTAAAAATAATTGTGTTTCGTATATGGTTTTATGTGATGATGAATGGAATTGTTAATAGTTAATGGCTTTATGTGATGATGAATTGGAATTGTTAATTGTTAATAGTTAATGTACTTAAGGTTAAAAATGGTAAAAAATTCTCAATACCGATTCACCCCCCCTCTCAGTACTGGTGAATATTCCAACAAACAATTCTCTTTTCACAGATTGCAGGAAGACACATATAGCTAGATTCGTCTATTCCTCTCTGTTAGATCTTGTTCCTCGATTTCTCATATAGTCATGTTTGTGCATAGAGACTAATCGACACATAGATGAATACACCATACAATCTCCTTTTGACATCAATGACAACACATTTTTCAACAATCTCCATCTTTGTCATTGATGGAAACACTTAGTTACCTCGATGCTCCTCTACTTCCTGCAACTCTCCCTCTTTCTTTGTACTACCTCCCTTTGACATCAATGGAAAATCGACATTATCCCCTTGGCAAAGTACCCAGTATTCTTTGTTCCTATATTCAAAGAACTTTCTCTACTGCACCCCCTGAGCATGTGCCTTTCTCACATATTGTACTTCCTCTTGGGCATATTTTCACGAGCTCTTAGTGATTTGATGGAATATACACCACCCCCATTTTCTGTCTGAGACACACGAAAGCTTCTCTAGGAAGAGGTTTGGTAAAGATATCGACAATATGTTCTATTATTGCTACATATTCCTATTTAACAACTTGATTGATAACCTGATCTCTTAGAAAATGGTACTTTATAGGTATGTGTTTTGTTTTTGAATGCATGACATGGTTCTTTGAGATTCTTATTGCAATGGTATTATCACATAATATGGGAACTTGTTTCCTATATTTACCTTAATATATTTTAATGTCTACTTCATCTAGAGGAAATGTGCACAACAAGCAGTTGTTGCAGTATATTTTGCTTCTTCATCGACATAGAGATTGATGATTATGTTTTATTCAACTAGGACACCAAGCAATTTCATAAGAAGAACACACATCCACTTGTGATTTTTCGATCTTCTATACAACCCGCCCAATCAACATCAATGTATGCTACTAAATGGATATTCTTCATATTTTGGATACCATAATTAGTAATCCAAAGTACCCTTTAACTACCTAAAAATTCTCTTAATTACCTGTACATGAATTTCCTTTGGTGCAAATTGAAACCTTCCAAGAACTTCAACTGCCTGCATGACATATGGTCTTGAGGATGTCACATATAAAAAGCTTCCAATCATATATCTGTACAATTTTTGGTCTGCTTCCATGGATTCATCATCTTTGCTTAAATTGATTTCTGTAATCATGCGTGTACTCATTGTCTTGCAATCTTCCATTTTGATTATTTTGAGAATCTCCTTAATGTATTTTGTTTGGGATATGAAGATACCTTTGCTGGATTGAGAAATTTGCAGTCCTACGAAAAATGATAATTCTCTAAACATTGACATTTCAAACTCCTTCTACATTTCTCCAACAAACCTTTTACTCAATTTGTCAGTGCTACTTCCAAAAATTATATCATCCACATAAACGACAATAATTACCAAGTCCTTGTTTTATAGTTTGATGTACATGTTGTTGTCTGCAGTTCCTCTTTTAAATCCTTGCTATTGTAGATGCCTTTCCAGTATTGAGTACCAAGCTCTAGGATCTTGCTTTAACCCATAGAGATCTTTCTTGAGTTTGCATACATAATTTCTATCCTCTGATAATATATACTTATTCTTCTATATTTCAATTTAGGAATGCATACTTAACATCCATCTAATAAATTTTGAAGTCCTTGTGGTAAGAAAATTCCAAAAACATTCTAATAGCCTCCATTCTTACTACAAGGGAAAATGTTTCTTCAAGTAAATTCCCTCAATTTGAGCATATCCTTTGCATACCATTCTTGCTTTGTTTCTTACTATATGTCCATTCTAATTCTGTTTATTCCTAAAGACCCATTTAGTTCATATTACATTCTTATTCTTGGGTCTAGGAACAAGTTCCCAGGTTTGATTCTTTTCAATCTTCTCCAATTCTTTATTCATGGCATTGACCCAATGCTCATCTTTGATTGCTTCTTCAAAGATGCTAGGCTCTGCTTTGTATAGTAGGGAAAAATGAACTTGCTCAGGAAAACTATTTATTCTTCTCCTTGTCTGAGGTCCTACACTTTTACTTCCAATAATTTAACTTTCAGGATGTTTCTTTTGCACATACCTTGAAGGTTTTCTAGTCTCTCTTCTTTCTATCTCCTAATATTCATGTTTTTCTGGACCTCCTCTTGCGGTTCTACTTCTTTTTGTTCTTCTTCTTTTTTTTCTTCTTGTATTTGTTATTCTTCTTGTTCCTCTTCCTATTGTCCTTCTTCCAAATATTCATCTTCTGTTATGCATTTTATTTCTTTTGAATTCTGATTTGATTGATGTGACATTTAATCATCTACTTTTATATTTGCACTCATTACTATCTTGTCTAGCCTTAAATTGTAGCATCTTTAGGCCTTACTATCGAGCTAGTATCCTAGAAAAATTCCTTCGTCTATTTTGGAATCAAAATTTCCCAAATTTTCTTCATTTCTTTTTATGTAACACTTGCTTCCAAATACCTTAAAGTAATTGACTGTTACAGGGCTACCTTTCCATAACTCATATGGTGTTTTATCATTGTTTGATCTAATTAATCCTCTGTTTAGGATATGAACAACAATATGTATCGCTTCTTTCCAAAACAATTCTAACACTTTAGAGTCATTCAACATGTCTAGGCCATCTCTTGTACGATTCTGTTTTTTCTCTATGCAACACCATTCTACTGTGGTGTTCTAACTGCTGAGAACTATCTTTTGATTCCATGCTTCTCACAATTTTTTTCAAAGTCATTTGAGGTAAACTCGCCTCCATTGTTTGATTGTAAGCACTTGATTTTAAGATCAGTTTCATTTTCAAACATTTCCTTAAACATCTTAAATTTGTCAAATGCTTTTGATTTTTTCTTCAGAAAACAAATCCATGTCATTATAGTATAATAATCAATGAATAATATAAGATAATGCTCACGTTGAAAACTCTTGCTTCTGGTTGGCCCACAAAGGTCAGTATGAATTAACTGTAGGGACTTTGAGGTTGAATTCTCCTTTGTCTTGAAAGTGACTATGTTCTGCTTTGCATGTTGGCAGTTCTTGCAAATGGGATTTGAGGGTTTTATAATTGGTGGCATATCTCTTACAACCTGCCTCTTGCTGTTTTTTACCAAATGATCAAAGCGAAGATGTCCCATCCTTCTATACCATAGAAAATTTTGATCGATCTGTCCCATGCAACATTTCTCTCCTCTTATTTCATCCAAAATTAATTATTGTTAGGGGATTTGAGCGTTGTATCAACCAATATTCCCAATTTTTTCTTTCTTGTTTCACATTTTTCAGAGTCAAAGGCTAGAATATGTCCTTGGTCGCACATTTGACTAACACTGAGAAGATTTTTCTTCATGTCTTCTATCAACAACACATTTTCTTCTTTGGCTTTCTCAGTTCCAAGGCCGACTGTTCCTTTTCCAATTATTTTGGCAGAAACATCATTTCCAAAGGTGAAATTGACTCCTTTTTCCCTTTTAATAACTAAAAACCTGCTTTGATCCCATGTCATATGTTTAGAACATATGACATGGGATCAAATTTCCTCTTATATATTCTTCCTGGGTTTCAAATTTAGTACCTGTTAGAAAGAAAAATGGTGAAATTTGACTCTGTTTTGATTTTAGGAATCTTAATAGATCTTCATTAAAGGACAATTATCCTCTTCCTAAAATGGATCATGTGTTGCGAAAGGTAGTAGGAGCTAATAGGATTTCTATGATTGATGGTTTTTCAGGTTATAACCAAATTGTTGTGCACAAAAAATATAGGGAATTGATTGCATTTACCACACCTTAGGGAACCTATATGTATGACAAAATACCCTTTGGTCTATTGAATGCAGGAGAAAAATTTCAGAGGGCGATGGACATATCACTTGTTGGTGAGAAAGACAAATTTATTGTTATTTATTTGGATGATTTGACTATTTTCTCCAAATTAGATGATGAACATTTAAAACATCTTATATTTTTTTTATTAAATGAAAAAAATATGGTTTGTCACTTAATCCCAAGAAATCACATTTTTCTATGAAGGAAGGAAAATTTCTTGGAAACATTGTCTCAAAGGAGGGAGTGAAGATTGTCTGTCATCATGTTGAAGCAATTAAAGTTATCAGCCTGCCAAGGAATAAGAAAGAGATCCAATCATTTCTTGGAAAAATCAATTTTTTGAGAAGGTTCATTCCTAATTTTGCTGAAGTGGTAAAGGATCTGACAGATATGCTAAGAAAGGATAGTGAAGTTAAACGGTCTTCATAAGATAGATATTCATTTGACCAAATTAAGAAATCCTTGGGAGAATCACCAGTGTTGATAAGTCCAGATTATTCAAAGGAGTTTCTTATCTTTTCTTTTGCTTTTGATAACACTATTGTTGCAGTCCTTTTATAAAGAAATGAGGAAAATCAAGAACAACCAATTGCATTCTTTAGAAAGAGTTTAAGAGATTCTAAACTCAAATATAACATCATTAAAAAACAAGCTTATGCATTGGTTAAAGCTTTGAAATCTTTTAGATTTTATGTTCTTCATTCCAAAATAATTGAATATGTACCTAGTAGCACAGTGAAATATATTATGAATCAACCAGATAGTGATGGAAAAAGAGGAAAATTGATAGAATTTTTTTAGGAGTATGACCTTGAAATAAAACCAACAAAATTGATTGAAGGTCAATTCTTAGCTAAGATTCTAGCCAAATCGAATTGGAAAGTTCTTGGAATAAATCAGATTTCAGAAATAACAAAACATCCTTCAAGAAAGTTTGAGGAAGCATATTTTCAACAGTCCCTAGTTAAGGTACATGATAAGTTCTCTTTATCTCCTTGGTACAAAGACATTTTTTTTATTTACAAACTTTTGAATGTCCATATGATTTCAGCGAAGAAAAAGCTAGATCTCTTAAACCTCAAGCAATCAAGTATTGCATAATAGATAAAAATATTTATTGGAAATATCCTTTGGGCATTTTATTAAACTGTATTGTCGAAGAAGAGACTGAAGGGATGTAATGTTCCCAAGACAATTGTTTTGCTTGGAACACTATTTGATTAACTGTTTATTGTTCTTTTACCGTGTTTGCAGGTGTACTTAATATAGTTGCACATTAAGGGTTTATTCATGGAATATCATAACATGGAGATGTAGATCTGAACTCATATCATAAAAAAATAACAAGATGTAAGCATATAACATCAATATAGAATCAATAACTTCATATCTGACCTTTATTTAGATAGTAGAATGATCCAGATATAATGGATCTATAGATCTGAGAAAATACAATAAGAGTAATGAAGCTGGAAGAATAACTGCTCCAAGACTTCACAAAACTGAAGATAATAGCCTCCAAAGGGTCCACAATAGATTGATGAAGATATGAGATCAATGGTTTCCTTGTCAATGAATTAAATCTATGTCTGATGGATGATATGCACCCTCCTGGATGGTTGTAGAACCCCAATAATTCGGCCTTCCTCCTCAATGCCTCCAAAACCTACCAAAATCTATTGAACAATAGATCGGGGAAAGACAAACTCCCAGATGAAGTTTCAAGATGATTGAAGGAGATCTGACTACTCAGATGAGAAGATCCACTTCCTGTAGTGCGCCCTCCTTCTCTCTGAAGCCCAATATTCAAGATCTCCAATAACCACAAAAATTACTAGAACTGTAGATCAGGGCAAGATCAACCCCTTGACAAAGTCTCAAGATGAATGATGAATATCTGAACCTCCAGATGGTTGAATCCTCAATATGCAGTGCGCCCTCCTTCTCTCCAACTCATGCCAAGCTCCAATATGTAATACAACAAAGAACTCTCCTCCACAATGGCCCAGATAGGATGCTCTAGGCCATACAAAGAAAACCTAGAAGTCCTTTTTGCCAAACTCCTTCTCCTTTCCCTAGATCGAATGGATCTCCTTCAAATGGTGCACCCCCTTGATGGAAACCCCCTGAAGTTGCACCCTGTCTCCTTCTCTACTGATGGATAAGACCAAAACCTATTGTAGATTGGTGTGGGAGGAATATTGCACCCCCGGGACCAAGGTTGGATCAATATAGGTGGAATTTTTCACCACTGAGTTGATCTCTAGGGTTTGTAACCTCAAAACCCTCAAAGAGTCTTTGTGCTCAAGAGCCCAAAATGTAAAATCAATAATAATCCAAAATGAGTGAGAGATGCACCCTTCCTTTCTTTTATATGCCTGATCTAATTCTTTGTTGAGTTAGTTAACCCCTGGGGTTAACTCCTAGGTTTTCCACACATGTTCTTTTTGTTTTCTTCATTTCACCTTTTCTCCCAAAGTCAACTTGATATTATAAAATTGTGCTTAGGTAAGCGCTTTGGGGTGTCTTGGTCCCCATGATACATGAGACAACTAGACTACTAAGTCTCTCACAAACTCTTTATCAAGAGGTGGGGGACATTACAAGAGATCATATATGAGTTTCACAAAGGCATATGTAGAGGACACCATACTTGGAGAGCCACAACATACAAAATCTTGGGAGTAGACTATTATTGGTCAAAGTTATTTTTAGAAGTGAATGCAAAAGTAAGATCTTGTAAATAATGTTAGATGTTTGTAGGAAAACAAAATCTTTCTTCATTACCATTGGTGTGAATAAAAGATGAAGCTCCTTTCCAACAATGGGGCCTAGAATTCATAGGTGAGATTCATCTTGCATCTAGTGCACAACATAAGTGGATTTTAACTACAACAAAATATTTTTCTAAATGGGTGGAAACAATTCTTACCAAATTTACTATTGATGCAGTTGTAATCAAATTTCTTGAAGAATATATTCTTTCTAGATTTGGATGTCTCGAGAAAACCATAACTGACAATGCTCAAGATTTTAAATTCCTTTCAATGATAGTTTTTTGTCAGAATTATAACATTATTATTGGACACTCTACTGCCTATTATCCCCATGTTAATGGATTGGTAGAATCATCAAATAAGAGTTTAATGAGGGTCATTAAGAAAGTGTTAGTGTTAATTGATAATAAAAGGGCTTGGAATTCTCACTTAAAATTTGCACTTTGAGCCAACAAAATTAGCACTAAAAGATCCATAAGTATATCTCCTTTCCAATTAATTTATGGCATTGATGTTGTACTTCCTATTAATATTGCTTTTCTTGTGATGAAATTGTTATAGGAAAATGAAGAAGAACCTAATTACCTTACTAGAAGAATGAACCAACTGATTGCAGTACAATAAACCGAAGAACAAGTTAATGAGAGATTTTAGGAATATCAATATAAGATGAAAGTCATTCTTGATAGGAGAACAAAACAAATAAATTTTATTCCTGGTGACTTAGTGTTGAGATGGGATAGCAGGAGATAAGATCATGGAAAACATGGAAAGTTTGATCATTTATGGCTTGGACCTTACAAGAATGCTGCAGTTGAAGGAAACAACTCATTTTCTCTTCAAAATTTGGAAGGAGATTTGTTGGAATTACCCGTGAATGGGCGGTTCTTGAAACATTTCATTCAATTTTAGAAGTTGTTTTTTTACTTTATTAAAAGAATTTTACTTTTTCAGTTTTCAAAATAATTTCTAAATAAATATTTTAAAAAAAGAAGAAAAGTTTTTGGATATGAAGTATGATTTATGAAGATTCATCATCATTAAGAATGAACCAATTAAACAAAAAATAAAATTCTCTTTCCTAGGAGATTACATTGCTTAATAAACATTCTCTTTAAATAGATAAATCCTTATGTTCTCAAATTTAAATCTTAATAGAAAAGATTGCTCTAACTACTAATCAAAATTTTAACATGTTATTTTAAAAATTAGAAAGGAGAACATTTTATTTATTTCCTCATGAAAGTTGAAAATGTATGTTTTGGGTAATTCTTTCCAGGTAGAGGCTCTAGTGTCAAAATTATAACTAATTGTTTTATTCAAGAGATGCAACTAAATTGTTATATTTTAGGAAGATAGAGTTGGGATTGATGAAACAAAAAAAATTATGAGTATATTTTATCTCTTAGGTATTTCTAACACATCCTTGATAAACATAAATCATCCCTTAGTGTGAAAAACATATTGATTGCCCGCATTTCATGCAAACTATCAAACAAATTGAAAGAGATGGTGGAATGAAATTCAATTGGTAAATGCAGGTATCTTCACCAGGGCTATGGACGCTCACTAGAAGTGAAGAATGACCTGTGATGTTGGGGTGACTACACCATAGGCTATGGACGTTTTTTGGCAGTGTAGCAACACCATGAGGATGAGAAAGATTACCAATGAGTATATTTATTTTATTACTCAATCAAACTAGTTTCCTAAAAAACAAATTTGTTCTAGCCTTAATAGTTATTTTTAAAATTCTAAAATAGATGGAGCTGCTAAACAATTATAAATTTGACTCTTTAGAAAAAAACTCATGACTGCATTACCCTAAATAGTTCTTGAGTAAAGTTGAATGAGTGAAAATATTTATCCTTCTCTAGTCATACTCTACAAAAAACATGATAAATTCTAAAATTATTAGCAGTTCAGTCTCTTCAATTATAAATTAATTACATAAATGAGAAGAAAGGGTTTACTTTTGTTTAAAAGAGAAATTAGTACTCACTAGGAACACGTAAAATTAATACTCACTAGGAGTTTTTAAATTAAATTCTTCTTGGATAATGAATCCATAAACCAATAAAGGCACATGGTCTGCAGTTATTTAGTGCCTCGTAGGGAGACACCATCCCCAATTGGAGCCAGATGTTGTAACATCTTCTAATTTTCTATAAAATGTAGAAAAAATATCCATTGCAATAAATTTTAATTAGGGATTGATTAGTTAGTTTAGTTTAATTAAAATTTATTAGTTAAATTAGTTAAATTTATTAGTTAACATGTTTCAATATTTTATTATTTTTTGTTAATGTTAAGTTTTATTAATCATATATAGTCTAAACTTTATCATTAAAGTTTAATATCAATTTGTTTTATATTTTATTAGTTTAGTTATATTAAAAGTTTCATATTGTTTAATTTCTAATAGTTTTGTTTTTAATTACATAGCTTATCGTATGTTTTGTATTAATAAAGTGCATGTTGTATGCAGGATTGATTGCGCGGTTAACAATTTAAATCAATGGTCCTCATTCTATCATGCCCCCTTGCATGCCCGACGTTTAACAAAAGTTGGGTGGGGGTGGGGGTGGGGGGAAACTTAACCTCGGTTTGAACTCCAATGACATGTCGAAAGATTATGAATTGTTCCCCCTCCCTCTCCATAGTTAGCGTAACCACTCGGGACCCCCCCTGCAATTAACAGTGGATCGATGTGTGCCCATGTGATGTGAGCAAGTGCTAAAAGGTGAAATGATAGTTTATTTGATTTTTTAATATTTAAATTTAAATTTTCTTCACCAATCCACAGTCACATTGTATTCAAGTTCCATTTTAAAAAGGTAAAATTGAAATTTTTTGTTGGTTAATGTTGATTTCATGAAGAGTTTAACGCTGATAATGCATTTCAACTTACTAGCGCAACCTGCCAATTTGGCCCAAGTATTTTCTGAAGCTCGTTTCTCTCGGGTAATTCAAAATCTTTTACCTTCCCAACTCTCGTTGTTTAAATGGAATCATCTAAGTCAACTAAAGTTAAGAAATTGTTAACTATTGAGGAAGAACACTTAGTTTATAGAGACAAATATATTTTTGACCCAATTCTATCATTTGACTCATTTGAAATATACTAGCTAATACTCCAAAACTTTAGGGATTTAGTTGAGATTTATCCCTAGTCAATTTTTGAAATGTTAAGATGGCCCTTAAACCCTGATAGTGAAATGTTGGATAAAACCATATTAGCTAAATGCTTCAGAGAATTAAATTCTCAAGATAGGGTTTCTCTTTTACAATCATATTTATGCTAGAATATTGACACCCCTATAGACAATGTTACTCTTAAAGCTATCTTATTTCTTGAAACTTCAAAACATATCATTTCAATGATATCTGTAATTTTAGGGAAAGAAGATGACCGCATTTTTGATGAATTTGTTTTAGGGGGTTTTATCGCACAATCTGTACTTTCCCAAAGCCCAGGGAAAGTAAGGGATACTGACATAACAAACAAGATATCCTATCACTGTCACCTTAATAGGAAATCCCCACTTTCTAGGGATAGGAAAGGTCTACCCCAGGGGAGGAGTCCCTGGTAACCTAAAGGGATGGGAAATTAGGGTTATGTTCAAGATATATTCCCCCCTCTCACTGGTTACCAAAGTCACTAAATCTGTGTCCCAAATATGAGGTTAATGAAGTGCTTGATGTATCTGCCTGGAACAAGACAATATAGCATGCATATACAATAATTCCAAGTACAAATATGATAATAAGACCTCAATAGACAATGGTCCGTGACAATAAGTGCTATTTGATATAAAATTGTAGCATTTAATAAGTTTACAACAACAATTGATAAAATATAACAACTGCAACAAATACCCCTTAGAATTGCTTGAAAAGACAGTAAAAAGATAACATTTACTAAGCAAAATGATAATCAAATGTCATAAGCAATTTCCAAAGTGTTTAGCTAGCATTAAAATCCAATTTTGTAGAAAATTTGTTGCAATTATCTGGTTGTAGCAATCATTTATAACAACAGCAAATATGTTAGTGATCTAGGCTAAACTAGGGTTAGAGATAGTTAGTAGAAGCTTAGGATAAGAGTGTTTGAGTGTGTAATCAATCCTTAAACAAGAGAGAGGCTAGAACTAGATGTTGTAACCCTAGCCAGGGGTAAGAAGACCTAGACCCAGGGGGATCTTTCTCTTCCACATGGAAGTTGGCCCTTGAAGGCCCAGGACATCACCATCATGACCCTGGACGTCATCCAGAGCTAGAGTTTTCATTTTGGATGCATTTATGAGCCTAAAGGCACGTGTGAGCTTCATCTGGGGCTTTTGAAGGCCAAGCTCCCTACCTTTTAGGCTCAACGTTTCACCTTAGGGCCTCAACGTCACCCTAGGAGGGCATGACATTACCCTTAGAGGCGTCTTTAGGTACTAATTAATTTTTATTATGTCAAAATTGGATTTTATTGTAAATTGGCCAGGTAGGCCTTAATTTTTACCAAAGGTTGATTAAGAGTCAAAGTTTTGTATAAATAAGGATAAAGTACATTAATTTTTACATAACAACTCTCACTTGGAAAGAAGTGGACTGAAATTTGTGCCCTATTTAGGGTTTATTGGATGAAATTGTGAGGCACACCTCTCTTAGAGTCTTATACTTGCAACTTGGATCATTTTTTGGTAAACTTAATTGGCAATCTAGGTTTTCATGGCTTGATTATTCTTGGTGAAGTAAGTAAATATGCAATTGTCATTTCATTTGAATGGTTATGGTCTATTTGCTTATTCATGTTAAATATTATGAAATTGCTTGCTTGACAAACCCTAGGAGTAAAGAACTTAATATACTACTTCTTTTCTCTACATTTGTTAAACTTTGCTAAGGTGGTTAATTTTGACAAGATTCTAAAGCCCTAAAGTGCTAGCACTTTGGAAGCCTTGATCAATTATTGTTGCATCTAAATATTTCTTTCAATAAGCCAAGAAGGAGGAAACCACTAGGGCCTAGAAGTGCCTACTCTCTAGTAGCTCACCTCCCCAAAGATTGAATCTTAAGAAGACTTAAGGTACTAATCTTCTAAGATTCATCCTTTACTTGGATAAACACAATCATTTTTTTGTTTACTCCAAATGAATGTTTCTGAAATTTTGACTCCATAACCCATATAAGGCACTAGTCCTTACACTTCTTTTGTTGAGATATCAAATCAACACTCAAACCTTAACCTTTCTAGCTTTCACTAACTAAAACTAACACTAACCTAGCCTATTAAACTAACCCTACCTTGTTGTTACGATCACTGCTACAACCACCTTGAAGCAACAATTTTTCTGCATTTCTACATTAAATGCTAGCTAAACACTTCTAAATTTGCTTGTGACATTTTATTATCTTTCTGGCTAGTAAATGCTATCTTTTCATTGTCTTTTCAAGCAATTTTGAGGCATATTTCTTGTAGCTGTTATAAAATACTTCTTGTTGTTGTAAAAAGTCATTGTGTTGCAATTTTATATCAGCTATCATGCATCTCAATGGTTTATTGTCTTATTGAAGCACTAATATCATTTTGTACTTAGCAAGACATAGGACTTAGAAAGACCTTTTGACTTGAGTGACCAATGAGAGGGGGCAGGGGGTGGTTATGTTTGCATCCTTGGTTTAGTTTCACCATCCCTTTAGGTCACTAGGGACGTCTCCTTTGGGGTAATATTAACATACTCCTAAACAAAAAGGGGTTTCTTATTAAGGTGATAGTGATAGGTCACCCCCTTGTTATGCCAATATTGTTTCACTTTCCTTGGGATTTGGGAAAGTACATATTATTCTATAACATGGGGCATACTATCAATTTGTCCGTTTACAGTCAAACCTTTAATGAAATTCATCTATGCTCAATTTTCGTCGGATAAGATCCATCATCAATTGTCAAAGTTTGAAACTCTCAGAAGTTTTAGATACCAATCCTATGTTGTCCACCTCTTTTTGTTTTCCCAATCTATTCACTTTTAACATATTGAACTGAAAATTGAAGATGAAATTGGTAATCTATCCTCAATCATTAACTGAAATTCTCTGGTCAAGAAAAAAACCCAGAATGTTGGATTCTCATAATATGTTAAGTAGATCTAATAGGTATGATCTAGATCTGAAATAGATCCATATTTTTCAAAAAAGAAAAAATTTGTAGAGCCTCATCGGTTGCACTATAGGTGTCCAACAAGGCCCTCGTTGGTTGAGAGGCATGTGTCCTACGAGGCCTTGTAAGAACTACAGAATTGCAGACCCAAACCCTAGCCCTTTGTTGTATTTCCTCTGATCCAGAGTGTTTGAAGATTTTATTGTCACATAAATTGCTTTTAAAAGTTTGCTTGAGTGCATTTGTGTGAATTGATTTATACTTCTTGGATAATTTCCCTTTATGTCTCAGAACTTCAATAAATTTGGGCTGAGAATACAATAGATCTTAAAAGATCTAGTTGTGCTTGTCATTGGTTGTTCTACTTGTCCTTGTATGACCATTGCTCATCACTAGATATACCCCTCCTAGGTGAGTTTTGGGTGTGATCTTCGTAGTGACATTGGAGTGGGTTGACTCAACCTCATTCCCAGTATCCCACAACTCCTTTGCTTGCTAATCATTGCTAGTTTTTCCTTTTTGCATTTATATTTCTTGTTTATATCAGGAAATTTTGCATCCACTTTGAGAAAAATAATAAAAAAGACAAAAAGGTTTGTTGCATGCTAGGTTTTCTTTTGAAGCATTCGTGTACAAGTGCATTAGAAGAATTGGTTGGTTTCATATCTGATTTGTTTCTTGGTTGCTTGGTGTGTGTGAGGTTTAATTTATGAAATTCATAAAGAAAAGAAAAGTCTCTTTCCCTCCCATAGCTAGAGTTCATTGAAGAAAACAAAATTTCGTTAGAATATTGTCATTGCTTGGTTGGGTCAAGAGTCCTCACATAATTAAAGTTTCATCCATTACCTTTGGACCTAAGAAACAACCATTAAAAAGAAGCACATAATATAAAAAAAATTAGACATTTTGATTTTGATAGTAAACCAACATTAGATAGGCTTATGGCCTTGGAATACGATTGGAGAGTAAACTCTCCAAGGCCACAAAACAAAACCTAGAAGTCATTATAGAGCGTTAAAATCCATTCTTGGAACCAGTGTGTCTGGAGCTTCCTCTAACACAAGATTTAAGCACGTGGTCACATTGGGGCACGTAGGGAGATTACCCCTATCTACTTGTGTTGGTGTTTGCAATACCACTTTGATTGCTACATATATGGGGGTTCTATTGGCTAACACCTTCAAATCTTAGGGCTTGGTCACCCTGCCCTTACGCAATCAGACCTATGACTATTCACCCAACCATTGATTGCTAGGTGGTATCCTTAGTGACCTTTCCTAGGAAGCCACATAGGTGACTACAGGTGGGGCATGCCTATAGTACATGGGGAAAACGTTCATTCACATTCTTAGTTCCCCTGGAGGGTGCCTGCCTCAATAAAGAGTACTTGCACTGGTCAGGGTTGTTTCACATAGATCATCATAATTGATCCTCACACCTTCACTAGTCAATCCTGTGGGGACTTCATCTCCTCCATTTGATTAGGGGTGTGATGTTTGAGTATGAGTCTAGGTCGTCCATAGGTTGATTTGTGTTTGATAGTAACATGGTTTATTCACCGTGGCTAAATTATTGCGTCGGTCCCGTTGATTTTGAGGAATTGAACACATTACAGGGGAAGAACCACATGTTTAACATCGTGAGAAATATGACGAAGACTTTGAAGGGATTGAAATTTTGTTTGACAAAACTGGTTTAGTAAAGGTAGAAGTGGTAGACGAACATCCTCCATAGAATTTTAATCCTTCTTTGACCAAGCCAGACACCCCTATACTAATCCAAGTAAGGGAAATATTTAGTGAGCCTTTTTCTTTCTTCACTCATCCTCTCACCATGTTAGGACCAAGTGTCCCGTCTAGTGTAGATGAGTCTACAAGCCCATCATCAATTGGGATAGGGGGAAATCCCCTTGAGGGAATCCCCGTAATGTCCACATTTCCACCTATTACCTCCATTGGACCCACATCATCCACCCTATTTTCTTTTAGCTCCTCAATCTGGGGGACATCGACTATGTTTTCATTTCCATCCATGAGTATACCTAGCATTCCTACACCCATACCATCCATTTCATTACCCACTTCTAGATATTTTTCCGATGGGGGGGCTAACTTTGGTTTCAACATGGGAGGTGGAAATCCTTCCACCTTGTCCAATCCTATGAGCAACCCGAAATCGTCAGGTGTGGGTGTACCCTTTGGATGGAACATTTCTAGTTGTTTTGGACCTTTCCCTAGTCAAGATGGTGACAAAAGTACATCTAGAGGTTTTAACTTTCCACGGGTTAGCACACCTTTTCATGGGGGAACATTCCTTGGGGGTAAATTTTAATCTTGGGGAGGCTTTCCTTTTTTTTACCACATCAAGTCCTAGGGTTTTCTTCCCTAGGACTAGCTTCAGGAATGTTTTTTTCGAAGGGTCCACATTTACCCCTGGGGGAATGTTTGGTTCTAGGAGCAGTCATGATCCTGGAGGTGCCACCTTTTCAATGGGAACTAACTTTTTAGAATCTTCCCAATCCTCCATTAGTACCAATATAGGGGGACCACAAGCTCCATCTGGGATAGTAGAGACTTCACCTCCCTCCTAATATTCATTTGCGTCGTTTCCTTTTCTTGCAACGTTAGATTTACCATTTTTGTCACGGTTAACAAATGACCTTATTTCCCATAACCCATCATGGATGGAAATGCCTTCCAAGCTACCTTCAGATATTCCAAAATTCGACGGAAAGCTAGGAGAGGACCCCTCTACACACATCATGACATGCCACTTATGGTGTTCATCCAACTCATTGATGGATGATAGTGTGAGGTTTTGTCTTTTATAGAGATCCTTGACTGGAGCTATCGCCAAATGGTACATTGAGTTAAAAGGTGGTTCTTTTAGAAGATTCAATGATATGCTAATGGTGTTTTTAACACATCACCAATTTCCCTTTCGGTATGTGCTAGGAACTAAGCTCTTGACTTCATTGCGTTAAAACAATGCCATGCATATTTTTGATCATATACATGAGTGGAGTTAAAGGAATAGGATGATCAAGACATAGATCCTAGACAAACTGCTTATGGAGTGGTTCACAAAGTCCCTCCTACTGCCCATTTCCCAATATGTATCTACGGTCATAGCGATCATCGAGGAGAAAGACATTTTGCATGCCCAACACTTAGACTTGATTTATTCTTACTTAGGCACACTTTATGACATAATCTCAAATTCTCCTAAGATGTCAATGGATCCTAGAAAGCCCAACCTAGGATCCAATGTTGCTGGTGTGGTTGGTTCTGTTTCACATGCATCTGTGCACCAATTAGTTGACCAAATGGGTCATATGTTGATTACATCACCCCCATTGTCTTCTGGCACTAATGATCAAACTACTACAGTCCCCTCTCAAACCATTGAGGTGAATTTGGTGCAGTCCATGAAACCGAAGAATCCTCAAAAACTTGGAGGAAAGAAGAAACAAAATATGAAAAATAATTCCAATAATGAGAAAGGGATTACCTCTACCCAAAACGCCTAGGAGTGAGGCACTAAGGAAAAGAGGAAAATTTAGTTTCCATACACGATTTGTGGGGATGACCACCCTATTCCCCAGTTTCCTCGGAAGGATGGAGTCCACATAATTTTGGCACAACAATGGAGCCCCCAACAATATATTGTCTTAACCCATCGTTTACCCCCTCAACCTCAAAACATGGTTGCCACAAATCCCGCCCCTCCGCAAGGGGGCATGGCATGTACCCCTCACCATGAGGGGTCTTCCTTGAATGCTTTCATTTTCATGTGTGACCAAACGTTCAATTTGAAAATGTGAGCCAAGCATTACGACATTCCCAAGTCTTCTCAGGATGCATTAGAATCAATATATTGTTCCCCGCCTGATGTACCTCTTCAGATTGAGAAGC